>JBCNJP010009883.1:0-25965 GCA_039602395.1 Deinandra increscens subsp. villosa | reverse complement strand
TTACGACCAATTATGGCCCAATAAGGTGTGTTTAGTTGGGACCAATGAGTCCCACTAATGTGTGTAAATAACCAATACGTTTTGTTTAGGACCAATGATGGCACAATAAAGTGTGTTTAGGGACAATGAGGGTCAGTTGGCACCAATGAGTCCTAATAAGGTGTGTATATAACCAATAAGTTGTGTTTACGACCAATTATGGCCCAATATGGTGTGTTTAGTTGGGACTAATGAGTCCCACTAAGGTGTGTATATAACCAATAAGTTATGTTTTGGACTAATGATGGCCCAATAAGGTGTGTTTAGTAGGGCAATGAGGGTCGGTTGGGACCAATAAGTCCTAGTAAGGTGTGTATATAACCAATAAGTTGTGTTTAGGACCAATGATGGCCTAATAATGTGTGTTTAAGGGCAATGAGGGTCAGTTGGTCCCAATGAGTCCCAATAAAGTGTGTATATAACCGATAAGTTGTGTTTACAACCAATTATGGCCCAATAAGGTGTGTTTAGTTGGTACCAATGAGTCCCACTAAGGTGTGTATATAACCAATAAGTTGTGTTTAGGACCAATGATGGCCCAATAAGGTGTGTTTAGTAGGCCAATGAGGATCGGTTGGGACCAATAAGTCCTAGTAAGGTGTGCCTTATATAACCAATAAGTTGTGCTTAGGACCAATGATGGCCCAATAATGTGTGTTTAAGGGCATTGAGGGTCAGTTGGGACCAATGAGTCCCAATAAAGTGTGTATATAAATAATAAGTTGTGTTTACGACCGATTATTACCCAATAAGGTGTGTTTAGTTGGGACCAATGAGTCCCACTAATGTGTGTATATAACCAATACGTTGTGTTTAGGACAAATGATGGCACAATAAAGTGGGTTTAGGGACAATGAGGGTTAGTTGGCACCAATGAGTTCTAATAAGGTGTTTATATAACCAATAAGTTGTGTTTACGACCAATTATAGCCCAATATGGTGTGTTTAGTTGAGACTAATGAGTCCCACTAAGGTGTGTATATAACCAATAAGTTATGTTTTAGACTAATGATGGCCCAATAAGGTGTGTTTAGTAGGGCAATGAGGGTCGGCTGGGACCATTAAGTCCTAGTAAGGTGTGTATATAACCAATAAGTTGTGTTTAGGACTAATGATGGCCCAATAATGTGTGTTTAAGGGCAATGGGGGTCAGTTGGGCCCAATGAGTCCCACTAAAGTGTGTATATAACCAATAAGTTGTGTTTACGACCAATTATGGCCCAATAAGGTGTGTTTAGTTGGGACCAATGAGTCCCACTAAGGTGTGTATATAACCAATAAGTTGTGTTTAGGACCAATGATGGCCCAATAAGGTGTGTTTAGTAGGGCAATGAGGGTCGGCTGGGACCATTAAGTCCTAGTAAGGTGTGTATATAACCAATAAGTTGTGTTTAGGACCTATGATGGCCCAATAATGTGTGTTTAAGGGCAATGAGGGTTAGTTGGGACCAATGAGTCCCAATAAAGTGTGTATATAACTAATAAGTTGTGTTTACGACCAATTATGGCCCAAAAGGTGTGTTTAGTTGGGACCAATGAGTCCCACTAATGTGTGTATATAACCAATACGTTGTGTTTAGGACCAATGATGGCACAATAAAGTGGGTTTAGGGACAATGAGGGTTAGTTGGCACCAATGAGTCCTAATAAGGTGTTTATATAACTAATAAGTTGTGTTTACGACCAATTATAGCCCAATATGGTGTGTTTAGTTGGGACTAATGAGTCCCACTAAGGTGTGTATATAACCAATAAGTTATGTTTTGGACTAATGATGGCCCAATAAGGTGTGTTTAGTAGGACAATGAGGATCGGTTGCGACCAATAAGTCCTAGTAAGGTGTGTCTTATATAACCAATTAGTTGTGTTTAGGACCAATGATGGCCCAATAATGTGTGTTTAAGGGCAATGAGGGTCAGTTGGGACCAATGAGTCCCAATAAAGTGTGTATATAAATAATAAGTTGTGTTTACGACCAATTATGGCCCAATAAGGTGTGTTTAGTTGGGACCAATGAGTCCCACTAATGTGTGTATATAACCAATACGTTGTGTTTAGGACCAATGATGGCACAATAAAGTGGGTTTAGGGACAATGAGGGTTAGTTGGCACCAATGAGTCCTAATAAGGTGTTTATATAACCAATAAGTTGTGTTTACGACCAATTATGGCCCAATAAGGTGTGTTTAGTTGGGACCAATGAGTCCCACTAATGTGTGTATATAACCAATACGTTGTGTTTAGGACCAATGATGGCACAATAAAGTGGGTTTAGGGACAATGAGGGTTAGTTGGCACCAATGAGTCCTAATAAGGTGTTTATATAACCAGTAAGTTGTGTTTACGACCAATTATGGCCCAATATGGTGTGTTTAGTTGGGACTAATGAGTCCCACTAAGGTGTGTATAAAACAAATAAGTTATGTTTAGGACCAATGATGGCCCAATAAGGTGTGTTTAGTAGGGCATTGAGGGTCGGTTAGGACCAATAAGTCCTAGTAAGGTGTGTATATAACCAATAAGTTGTGTTTAGGACCAATGATGGCCCAATAATGTGTGTTTAGTTGGGACTAATGAGTCCCACTAAGGTGTGTATATAACCAGTAAGTTGTGTTTAGGACCAATGATGGCCCAATAAGGTGTGTTTAGTAGGGCAATGAAGATCAGTTGGGACCAATAAGTCCTAGTAAGGTGTGTCTTATATAACCAATAAGTTGTGTTTAGGAGCAATGATGGCCCAATAATGTGTGTTTAAGGGCAATGAGGGTCTGTTGGGACCAATGACTCCCAATAAAGTGTGTATATAACTAATAAGCTGTGTTTACGACCAATTATGGCCCAATAAGGTGTGTTTAGTTGGGACCAATGAGTCCCACTAATGTGTGTATGTAACCAATACGTTTTGTTTAGGACCAATGATGGCACAATAAAGTGTGTTTAGGGACAATGAGGGTCAGTTGGCACCAATGAGTCCTAATAAGGTGTGTATATAACCAATAAGTTGTGTTTACGACCAATTATGGCCCAATATGGTGTGTTTAGTTGGGACTAATGAGTCCCACTAAGGTGTGTATATAACCAATAAGTTATGTTTTGGACTAATGATGGCCCAATAAGGTGTGTTTAGTAGCGCAATGAGGGTCGGCTGGGACCAATAAGTCCTAGTAAGGTGTGTATATAACCAATAAGTTGTGTTTATGACCAATGATGGCCCAATAATGTGTGTTTAAGGGCAATGTGGGTCAGTTGGGCCCAATGAGTCCCAATAAAGTGTGTATATAACCGATAAGTTGTGTTTACAACCAATTATGGCCCAATAAGGTGTGTTTAGTTGGTACCAATGAGTCCCACTAAGGTGTGTATATAACCAATAAGTTGTGTTTAGGACCAATGATGGCCCAATAAGGTGTGTTTAGTAGGGCAATGAGGATCGGTTGGGACCAATAAGTCCTAGTAAGGTGTGCCTTATATAACCAATAAGTTGTGCTTGGGACCAATGATGGCCCAATAATGTGTGTTTAAGGGCATTGAGGGTCAGTTGGGACCAATGAGTCCCAATAAAGTGTGCATATAAATAATAAGTTGTGTTTACAACCAATTATTACCCAATAAGGTGTGTTTAGTTGGGACCAATGAGTCCCACTAATGTGTGTATATTACCAATACGTTGTGTTTAGGACAAATGATGGCACAATAAAGTGGGTTTAGGGACAATGAGGGTTAGTTGGCACCAATGAGTCCTAATAAGGTATTTATATAACCAATAAGTTGTGTTTACGACCAATTATAGCCCAATATTGTGTGTTTAGTTGGGACAAATGAGTCCCACTAAGGTGTGTATATAACCAATAAGTTATGTTTTGGACTAATGATGGCCCAATAAGGTGTGTTTAGTAGGGCAATGAGGGTCGGCTGGGACCAATAAGTCCTAGTAAGGTGTGTATATAACCAATAAGTTGTGTTTAGGACTAATGATGGCCCAATAATGTGTGTTTAAGGGCAATGGGGGTCAGTTGGGCCCAATGAGTCCCACTAAAGTGTGTATATAACCAATAAGTCGTGTTTACGACCAATTATGGCCCAATAAGGTGTGTTTAGTTGGGACCAATGAGTCCCACTAAGGTGTGTATATAACCAATAAGTTGTGTTTAGGACCAATGATGGCCCAATAAGGTGTGTTTAGTAGGGCAATGAGGATCGGTTGGGACCAATCAGTCCTAGTAAGGTGTGTCTTATATAACCAATAAGTTGTGTTTAGGAGCAATGATGGCCCAATAATGTGTGTTTAAGGGCAATGAGGGTTAGTTGGGACCAATGAGTCCCAATAAAGTATGTATATAACTAATAAGTTGTGTTTACGACCAATTATGGCCCAAAAGGTGTGTTTAGTTGGGACCAATGAGTCCCACTAATGTGTGTATATAACCAATACGTTGTGTTTAGGACCAATGATGGCACAATAAAGTGGGTTTAGGGACAATGAGGGTTAGTTGGCACCAATGAGTCCTAATAAGGTGTTTATATAACTAATAAGTTGTGTTTACGACCAATTATAGCCCAATATGGTGTGTTTAGTTGGGACTAATGAGTCCCACTAAGGTGTGTATATAACTAATAAGTTATGTTTTGGACTAATGATGGCCCAATAAGGTGTGTTTAGTAGGACAATGAGGATCGGTTGGGACCAATAAGTCCTAGTAAGGTGTGTATATAACCAATAAGTTGTGTTTAGGACTAATGATGGCCCAATAATGTGTGTTTAAGGGCAATGGGGGTCAGTTGGGCCCAATGAGTCCCACTAAAGTGTGTATATAACCAATAAGTTGTGTTTACGACCAATTATGGCCCAATATGGTGTGTTTAGTTGGGACTAATGAGTCCCACTAAGGTGTGTATATAACCAATAAGTTATGTTTTGGACTAATGATGGCCCAATAAGGTGTGTTTAGTAGCGCAATGAGGGTCGGCTGGGACCAATAAGTCCTAGTAAGGTGTGTATATAACCAATAAGTTGTGTTTATGACCAATGATGGCCCAATAATGTGTGTTTAAGGGCAATGAGGGTCAGTTGGGCCCAATGAGTCCCAATAAAGTGTGTATATAACCGATAAGTTGTGTTTACAACCAATTATGGCCCAATAAGGTGTGTTTAGTTGGTACCAATGAGTCCCACTAAGGTGTGTATATAACCAATAAGTTGTGTTTAGGACCAATGATGGCCCAATAAGGTGTGTTTAGTAGGGCAATGAGGATCGGTTGGGACCAATAAGTCCTAGTAAGGTGTGCCTTATATAACCAATAAGTTGTGCTTGGGACCAATGATGGCCCAATAATGTGTGTTTAAGGGCATTGAGGGTCAGTTGGGACCAATGAGTCCCAATAAAGTGTGCATATAAATAATAAGTTGTGTTTACAACCAATTATTACCCAATAAGGTGTGTTTAGTTGGGACCAATGAGTCCCACTAATGTGTGTATATTACCAATACGTTGTGTTTAGGACAAATGATGGCACAATAAAGTGGGTTTAGGGACAATGAGGGTTAGTTGGCACCAATGAGTCCTAATAAGGTATTTATATAACCAATAAGTTGTGTTTACGACCAATTATAGCCCAATATTGTGTGTTTAGTTGGGACAAATGAGTCCCACTAAGGTGTGTATATAACCAATAAGTTATGTTTTGGACTAATGATGGCCCAATAAGGTGTGTTTAGTAGGGCAATGAGGGTCGGCTGGGACCAATAAGTCCTAGTAAGGTGTGTATATAACCAATAAGTTGTGTTTAGGACTAATGATGGCCCAATAATGTGTGTTTAAGGGCAATGGGGGTCAGTTGGGCCCAATGAGTCCCACTAAAGTGTGTATATAACCAATAAGTCGTGTTTACGACCAATTATGGCCCAATAAGGTGTGTTTAGTTGGGACCAATGAGTCCCACTAAGGTGTGTATATAACCAATAAGTTGTGTTTAGGACCAATGATGGCCCAATAAGGTGTGTTTAGTAGGGCAATGAGGATCGGTTGGGACCAATCAGTCCTAGTAAGGTGTGTCTTATATAACCAATAAGTTGTGTTTAGGAGCAATGATGGCCCAATAATGTGTGTTTAAGGGCAATGAGGGTTAGTTGGGACCAATGAGTCCCAATAAAGTATGTATATAACTAATAAGTTGTGTTTACGACCAATTATGGCCCAATAAGGTGTGTTTAGTTGGGACCAATGAGTCCCACTAATGTGTGTATATAACCAATACGTTGTGTTTAGGACCAATGATGGCACAATAAAGTGGGTTTAGGGACAATGAGGGTTAGTTGGCACCAATGAGTCCTAATAAGGTGTTTATATAACTAATAAGTTGTGTTTACGACCAATTATAGCCCAATATGGTGTGTTTAGTTGGGACTAATGAGTCCCACTAAGGTGTGTATATAACCAATAAGTTATGTTTTGGACTAATTATGGCCCAATAAGGTGTGTTTAGTAGGACAATGAGGATCGGTTGGGACCAATAAGTCCTAGTAAGGTGTGTATATAACCAATAAGTTGTGTTTAGGACTAATGATGGCCCAATAATGTGTGTTTAAGGGCAATGGGGGTCAGTTGGGCCCAATGAGTCCCACTAAAGTGTGTATATAACCAATAAGTTGTGTTTACGACCAATTATGGCCCAATATGGTGTGTTTAGTTGGGACTAATGAGTCCCACTAAGGTGTGTATATAACCAATAAGTTATGTTTTGGACTAATGATGGCCCAATAAGGTGTGTTTAGTAGCGCAATGAGGGTCGGCTGGGACCAATAAGTCCTAGTAAGGTGTGTATATAACCAATAAGTTGTGTTTATGACCAATGATGGCCCAATAATGTGTGTTTAAGGGCAATGAGGGTCAGTTGGGCCCAATGAGTCCCAATAAAGTGTGTATATAACCGATAAGTTGTGTTTACAACCAATTATGGCCCAATAAGGTGTGTTTAGTTGGTACCAATGAGTCCCACTAAGGTGTGTATATAACCAATAAGTTGTGTTTAGGACCAATGATGGCCCAATAAGGTGTGTTTAGTAGGGCAATGAGGATCGGTTGGGACCAATAAGTCCTAGTAAGGTGTGCCTTATATAACCAATAAGTTGTGCTTGGGACCAATGATGGCCCAATAATATGTGTTTAAGGGCATTGAGGGTCAGTTGGGACCAATGAGTCCCAATAAAGTGTGCATATAAATAATAAGTTGTGTTTACAACCAATTATTACCCAATAAGGTGTGTTTAGTTGGGACCAATGAGTCCCACTAATGTGTGTATATTACCAATACGTTGTGTTTAGGACAAATGATGGCACAATAAAGTGGGTTTAGGGACAATGAGGGTTAGTTGGCACCAATGAGTCCTAATAAGGTATTTATATAACCAATAAGTTGTGTTTACGACCAATTATAGCCCAATATTGTGTGTTTAGTTGGGACAAATGAGTCCCACTAAGGTGTGTATATAACCAATAAGTTATGTTTTGGACTAATGATGGCCCAATAAGGTGTGTTTAGTAGGGCAATGAGGGTCGGCTGGGACCAATAAGTCCTAGTAAGGTGTGTATATAACCAATAAGTTGTGTTTAGGACTAATGATGGCCCAATAATGTGTGTTTAAGGGCAATGGGGGTCAGTTGGGCCCAATGAGTCCCACTAAAGTGTGTATATAACCAATAAGTCGTGTTTACGACCAATTATGGCCCAATAAGGTGTGTTTAGTTGGGACCAATGAGTCCCACTAAGGTGTGTATATAACCAATAAGTTGTGTTTAGGACCAATGATGGCCCAATAAGGTGTGTTTAGTAGGGCAATGAGGATCGGTTGGGACCAATCAGTCCTAGTAAGGTGTGTCTTATATAACCAATAAGTTGTGTTTAGGAGCAATGATGGCCCAATAATGTGTGTTTAAGGGCAATGAGGGTTAGTTGGGACCAATGAGTCCCAATAAAGTATGTATATAACTAATAAGTTGTGTTTACGACCAATTATGGCCCAAAAGGTGTGTTTAGTTGGGACCAATGAGTCCCACTAATGTGTGTATATAACCAATACGTTGTGTTTAGGACCAATGATGGCACAATAAAGTGGGTTTAGGGACAATGAGGGTTAGTTGGCACCAATGAGTCCTAATAAGGTGTTTATATAACTAATAAGTTGTGTTTACGACCAATTATAGCCCAATATGGTGTGTTTAGTTGGGACTAATGAGTCCCACTAAGGTGTGTATATAACCAATAAGTTATGTTTTGGACTAATGATGGCCCAATAAGGTGTGTTTAGTAGGACAATGAGGATCGGTTGGGACCAATAAGTCCTAGTAAGGTGTGTATATAACCAATAAGTTGTGTTTAGGACTAATGATGGCCCAATAATGTGTGTTTAAGGGCAATGGGGGTCAGTTGGGCCCAATGAGTCCCACTAAAGTGTGTATATAACCAATAAGTCGTGTTTACGACCAATTATGGCCCAATATGGTGTGTTTAGTTGGGACTAATGAGTCCCACTAAGGTGTGTATATAACCAATAAGTTATGTTTTGGACTAATGATGGCCCAATAAGGTGTGTTTAGTAGCGCAATGAGGGTCGGCTGGGACCAATAAGTCCTAGTAAGGTGTGTATATAACCAATAAGTTGTGTTTATGACCAATGATGGCCCAATAATGTGTGTTTAAGGGCAATGAGGGTCAGTTGGGCCCAATGAGTCCCAATAAAGTGTGTATATAACCGATAAGTTGTGTTTACAACCAATTATGGCCCAATAAGGTGTGTTTAGTTGGTACCAATGAGTCCCACTAAGGTGTGTATATAACCAATAAGTTGTGTTTAGGACCAATGATGGCCCAATAAGGTGTGTTTAGTAGGGCAATGAGGATCGGTTGGGACCAATAAGTCCTAGTAAGGTGTGCCTTATATAACCAATAAGTTGTGCTTGGGACCAATGATGGCCCAATAATGTGTGTTTAAGGGCATTGAGGGTCAGTTGGGACCAATGAGTCCCAATAAAGTGTGCATATAAATAATAAGTTGTGTTTACAACCAATTATTACCCAATAAGGTGTGTTTAGTTGGGACCAATGAGTCCCACTAATGTGTGTATATTACCAATACGTTGTGTTTAGGACAAATGATGGCACAATAAAGTGGGTTTAGGGACAATGAGGGTTAGTTGGCACCAATGAGTCCTAATAAGGTATTTATATAACCAATAAGTTGTGTTTACGACCAATTATAGCCCAATATTGTGTGTTTAGTTGGGACAAATGAGTCCCACTAAGGTGTGTATATAACCAATAAGTTATGTTTTGGACTAATGATGGCCCAATAAGGTGTGTTTAGTAGGGCAATGAGGGTCGGCTGGGACCAATAAGTCCTAGTAAGGTGTGTATATAACCAATAAGTTGTGTTTAGGACTAATGATGGCCCAATAATGTGTGTTTAAGGGCAATGGGGGTCAGTTGGGCCCAATGAGTCCCACTAAAGTGTGTATATAACCAATAAGTCGTGTTTACGACCAATTATGGCCCAATAAGGTGTGTTTAGTTGGGACCAATGAGTCCCACTAAGGTGTGTATATAACCAATAAGTTGTGTTTAGGACCAATGATGGCCCAATAAGGTGTGTTTAGTAGGGCAATGAGGATCGGTTGGGACCAATCAGTCCTAGTAAGGTGTGTCTTATATAACCAATAAGTTGTGTTTAGGAGCAATGATGGCCCAATAATGTGTGTTTAAGGGCAATGAGGGTTAGTTGGGACCAATGAGTCCCAATAAAGTATGTATATAACTAATAAGTTGTGTTTACGACCAATTATGGCCCAAAAGGTGTGTTTAGTTGGGACCAATGAGTCCCACTAATGTGTGTATATAACCAATACGTTGTGTTTAGGACCAATGATGGCACAATAAAGTGGGTTTAGGGACAATGAGGGTTAGTTGGCACCAATGAGTCCTAATAAGGTGTTTATATAACTAATAAGTTGTGTTTACGACCAATTATAGCCCAATATGGTGTGTTTAGTTGGGACTAATGAGTCCCACTAAGGTGTGTATATAACCAATAAGTTATGTTTTGGACTAATGATGGCCCAATAAGGTGTGTTTAGTAGGACAATGAGGATCGGTTGGGACCAATAAGTCCTAGTAAGGTGTGTATATAACCAATAAGTTGTGTTTAGGACTAATGATGGCCCAATAATGTGTGTTTAAGGGCAATGGGGGTCAGTTGGGCCCAATGAGTCCCACTAAAGTGTGTATATAACCAATAAGTCGTGTTTAAGACCAATTATGGCCCAATAAGGTGTGTTTAGTTGGGACCAATGAGTCCCACTAAGGTGTGTATATAACCAATAAGTTGTGTTTAGGACCAATGATGGCCCAATAAGGTGTGTTTAGTAGGGCAATGAGGATCGGTTGGGACCAATCAGTCCTAGTAAGGTGTGTCTTATATAACCAATAAGTTGTGTTTAGGAGCAATGATGGCCCAATAATGTGTGTTTAAGGGCAATGAGGGTTAGTTGGGACCAATGAGTCCCAATAAAGTATGTATATAACTAATAAGTTGTGTTTACGACCAATTATGGCCCAAAAGGTGTGTTTAGTTGGGACCAATGAGTCCCACTAATGTGTGTATATAACCAATACGTTGTGTTTAGGACCAATGATGGCACAATAAAGTGGGTTTAGGGACAATGAGGGTTAGTTGGCACCAATGAGTCCTAATAAGGTGTTTATATAACTAATAAGTTGTGTTTACGACCAATTATAGCCCAATATGGTGTGTTTAGTTGGGACTAATGAGTCCCACTAAGGTGTGTATATAACCAATAAGTTATGTTTTGGACTAATGATGGCCCAATAAGGTGTGTTTAGTAGGACAATGAGGATCGGTTGCGACCAATAAGTCCTAGTAAGGTGTGTCTTATATAACCAATAAGTTGTGTTTAGGACCAATGATGGCCCAATAATGTGTGTTTAAGGGCAATGAGGGTCAGTTGGGACCAATGAGTCCCAATAAACTGTGTATATAAATAATAAGTTGTGTTTACGACCAATTATGGCCCAATAAGGTGTGTTTAGTTGGGACCAATGAGTCCCACTAATGTGTGTACATAACCAATACGTTGTGTTTAGGACCAATGATGGCACAATAAAGTGGGTTTATGGACAATGAGGGTTAGTTGGCACCAATGAGTCCTAATAAGGTGTTTATATAACCAATAAGTTGTGTTTACGACCAATTATGGCCCAATAAAGTGTGTTTAGTTGGGACCAATGAGTCCCACTAATGTGTGTATATAACCAATACGTTGTGTTTAGGACCAATGATGGCACAATAAAGTGGGTTTAGGGACAATGAGGGTTAGTTCGCACCAATGAGTCCTAATAAGGTGTTTATATAACCAGTAAGTTGTGTTTACGACCAATTATGGCCCAATAAAGTGTGTTTAGTTGGGACCAATGAGTCCCACTAATGTGTGTATATAACCAATACGTTGTGTTTAGGACCAATGATGGCACAATAAAGTGGGTTTAGGGACAATGAGGGTTAGTTGGCACCAATGAGTCCTAATAAGGTGTTTATATAACCAGTAAGTTGTGTTTACGACCAATTAAAGCCCAATATGGTGTGTTTAGTTGGGACTAATGAGTCCCACTAAGGTGTGTATAAAAACCAATAAGTTATGTTTAGGACCAATGATGGCCCAATAAGGTGTGTTTAGTAGGGCATTGAGGGTCGGTTAGGACCAATAAGTCCTAGTAAGGTGTGTATATAACCAATAAGTTGTGTTTAGGACCAATGATGGCCCAATAATGTGTGTTTAGTTGGGACTAATGAGTCCCACTAAGGTGTGTATATAACCAATAAGTTGTGTTTAGGACCAATGATGGCCCAATAAGGTTTGTTTAGTAGGACAATGAGGATCGGTTGCGACCAATAAGTCCTAGTAAGGTGTGTCTTATATAACCAACAAGTTGTGTTTAGGACCAATGATGGCCTAATAATGTGTGTTTAAGGGCAATGAGGGTCAGTTGGGACCAATGAGTCCCAATAAAGTGTGAATATAACTAATAAGTTGTGTTTACGACCAATTATGGCCCAAAAGGTGTGTTTAGTTGGGACCAATGAGTCCCACTAATGTGTGTATATAACCAATACGTTGTGTTTAGAACCAATGATGGCACAATATAGTGGGTTTAGGGACAATGATGGTTAGTTGGCACCAATGAGTCCTAATAAGGTGTTTATATAACCAATAAGTTATGTTTACGACCAATTATGGCCCAATATGGTGTGTTTAGTTGGGACTAATGAGTCCCACTAAGGTGTGTATAAAACCAATAAGTTATGTTTAGGACCAATGATGGCCAATAAGGTGTGTTTAGTAGGGCAATGAGGGTCGGTTAGGACCAATAAGTCCTAGTAAGGTGTGTATATAACCAATAAGTTGTGTTTAGGACCAATGATGGCCCAATAATGTGTGTTTAGTTGGCACAAATGAGTCCCACTAAGGTGTGTATATAACCAATAAGTTGTGTTTAGGACCAATGATGGCCCAATAAGGTCTGTTTAGTAGGACAATGAGGATCGGTTGCGACCAATAAGTCCTAGTAAGGTGTGTCTTATATAACCAACAAGTTGTGTTTAGGACCAATGATGGCCCAATAATGTGTGTTTAAGGGCAATGAGGGTAAGTTGGGACCAATGAGTCCCAATAAGGTGTGTATATAACAATAAGTTTTGTTTACGACCAATTATGGCCCAATAAGGTGTGTTTAGTTGGGACCAATGAGTCCCACTAATGTGTGTATATAACCAATACGTTGTGTTTAGGACCAATGATGGCACAATAAAGTGGGTTTAGGGACAATGAGGGTTAGTTGGCACCAATGAGCCCTAATAAGGTGTTTATATAACCAATAAGTTATATTTACGACCAATTATGGCCCAATATGGTGTGTTTAGTTGGGACTAATGAGTCCCACTAAGGTGTGTATAAAACCAATAAGTTATGTTTAGGACCAATGATGGCCCAATAAGGTGTGTTTAGTAGGCAATGAGGATCGGTTGGGACCAATAAGTCCTAGTAAGGTGTGTCTTATATAACCAATCAGATGTGTTTAGGAGCAATGATGGGCCAATAATGTGTGTTTAAGGGCAATGAGGGTCAGTTGGGACCAATGAGTCCCAATAAACTGTGTATATAAATAATAAGTTGTGTTTACGACCAATTATGGCCCAATAAGGTGTGTTTAGTTGGGACCAATGAGTCCCACTAATGTGTGTACATAACCAATACGTTGTGTTTAGGACCAATGATGGCACAATAAAGTGGGTTTATGGACAATGAGGGTTAGTTGGCACCAATGAGTCCTAATAAGGTGTTTATATAACCAATAAGTTGTGTTTACGACCAATTATGGCCCAATAAGGTGTGTTTAGTTGGGACCAATGAGTCCCACTAATGTGTGTATGTAACCAATACGTTTTGTTTAGGACCAATGATGGCACAATAAAGTGTGTTTAGGGACAATGAGGGTCAGTTGGCACCAATGAGTCCTAATAAGGTGTGTATATAACCAATAAGTTGTGTTTACGACCAATTATGGCCCAATATGGTGTGTTTAGTTGGGACTAATGAGTCCCACTAAGGTGTGTATATAACCAATAAGTTATGTTTTGGACTAATGATGGCCCAATAAGGTGTGTTTAGTAGGGCAATGAGGGTCGGCTGGGACCAATAAGTCCTAGTAAGGTGTGTATATAACCAATAAGTTGTGTTTAGGACCAATGATGGCCCAATAATGTGTGTTTAAGTGCAATGAGGGTCAGTTGGCACCAATGAGTCCTAATAAGGTGTGTATATAACCAATAAGTTGTGTTTACGACCAATTACGGCCCAATATGGTGTGTTTAGTTGGGACTAATGAGTCCCACTAAGGTGTGTATAAAACTAATAAGTTATGTTTAGGACCAATGATGGCCCAATAAGGTGTGTTTAGTAGGGCAATGAGGGTCGGTTAGGACCAATAAGTCCTAGTAAGGTGTGTATATAACCAATAAGTCGTGTTTAGGACCAATGATGGCCCAATAATGTGTGTTTAGTTGGGACTAATGAGTCCCACTAAGGTGTGTATATAACCAATAAGTTGTGTTTAGGACCAATGATGGCCCAATAAGGTGTGTTTAGTAGGACAATGAGGATCGGTTGCGACCAATAAGTCCTAGTAAGGTGTGTCTTATATAACCAACAAGTTGTGTTTAGGACCAATGATGGCCCAATAATGTGTGTTTAAGGGCAATGAGGGTCAGTTCGGACCAATGAGTCCCAATAAGGTGTGTATATAACAATAAGTTTTGTTTACGACCAATTATGGCCCAATAAGGTGTGTTTAGTTGGGACCAATGAGTCCCACTAATGTGTGTATGTAACCAATACGTTTTGTTTAGGACCAATGATGGCACAATAAAGTGTGTTTAGGGACAATGAGGGTCAGTTGGCACCAATGAGTCCTAATAAGGTGTGTATATAACCAATAAGTTGTGTTTACGACCAATTATGGCCCAATATGGTGTGTTTAGTTGGGACTAATGAGTCCCACTAAGGTGTGTATATAACCAATAAGTTATGTTTTGGACTAATGATGGCCCAATAAGGTGTGTTTAGTAGGGCAATGAGGGTCGGCTGGGACCAATAAGTCCTAGTAAGGTGTGTATATAACCAATAAGTTGTGTTTAGGACCAATGATGGCCCAATAATGTGTGTTTAAGGGCAATGAGGGTCAGTTGGGCCCAATGAGTCCCAATAAAATGTGTATATAACCGATAAGTTGTGTTTACAACCAATTATGGCTCAATAATGTGTGTTTAGTTGGTACCAATGTGTCCCACTAAGGTGTGTATATAACCAATAAGTTGTGTTTAGGACCAATGATGGCCCAATAAGGTGTGTTTAGTAGGGCAATGAGGATCGGTTGGGACCAATAAGTCCTAGTAAGGTGTGCCTTATATAACCAATAAATTGTGCTTAGGACCAATGATGGCCCAATAATGTGTGTTTAAGGGCATTGAGGGTCAGTTGGGACCAATGAGTCCCAATAAAGTGTGTATATAAATAATAAGTTGTGTTTACAACCAATTATTACCCAATAAGGTGTGTTTAGTTGGGACCAATGAGTCCCACTAATGTGTGTATATTACCAATACGTTGTGTTTAGGACAAATGATGGCACAATACAGTGGGTTTAGGGACAATGAGGGTTAGTTGGCACCAATGAGTCCTAATAATGTGTTTATATAACCAATAAGTTGTGTTTACGACCAATTATAGCCCAATATGGTGTGTTTAGTTGGGACTAATGAGTCCCACTAAGGTGTGTATATAACCAATAAGTTATGTTTTGGACTAATGATGGCCCAATAAGGTGTGTTTAGTAGGGCAATGAGGGTCGGCTGGGACCAATAAGTCCTAGTAAGGTTTGTATATAACCAATAAGTTGTGTTTAGGACTAATGATGGCCCAATAATGTGTGTTTAAGGGCAATGGGGGTCAGTTGGACCCAATGAGTCCCACTAAAGTGTGTATATAACCAATAAGTTGTGTTTACGACCAATTATGGCCCAATAAGGTGTGTTTAGTTGGGACCAATGAGTCCCACTAAGGTGTGTATATAACCAATAAGTTGTGTTTAGGACCATTGATGGCCCAATAAGGTGTGTTTAGTAGGGCAATGAGGATCGGTTAGGACCAATCGGTCCTAGTAAGGTGTGTCTTATATAACCAATAAGTTGTGTTTAGGAGCAATGATGGCCCAATAATGTGTGTTTAAGGGCAATGAGGGTCAGTTGGGACCAATGAGTCCCAATAAAGTGTGTATATAACTAATAAGTTGTGTTTACGACCAATTATGGCCCAAAAGGTGTGTTTAGTTGGGACCAATGAGTCCCACTAATGTGTGTATATAACCAATACGTTGTGTTTAGGACCAATGATGGCACAATAAAGTGGGTTTAGGGACAATGAGGGTTAGTTGGCACCAATGAGTCCTAATAAGGTGTTTATATAACCAATAAGTTATGTTTACGACCAATTATGGCCCAATATGGTGTGTTTAGTTGGGACTAATGAGTCCCACTAAGGTGTGTATAAAACCAATAAGTTATGTTTAGGACCAATGATGGCCCAATAAGGTGTGTTTAGTAGGGCAATGAGGGTCGGTTAGGACCAATAAGTCCTAGTAAGGTGTGTATATAACCAATAAGTTGTGTTTAGGACCAATGATGGCCCAATAATGTGTGTTTAGTTGGGACAAATGAGTCCCACTAAGGTGTGTATATAACCAATAAGTTGTTTTTAGGACCAATGATGGCCCAATAAGGTTTGTTTAGTAGGACAATGAGGATCGGTTGCGACCAATAAGTCCTAGTAAGGTGTGTCTTATATAACCAACAAGTTGTGTTTAGGACCAATGATGGCCCAATAATGTGTGTTTAAGGGCCATGAGGGTCAGTTGGGACCAATGAGTCCCAATAAAGTGTGTATATAACTAATAAGTTGTGTTTACGACCAATTATGGCCCAAAAGGTGTGTTTAGTTGGGACCAATGAGTCCCACTAATGTGTGTATATAACCAATACGTTGTGTTTAGGACCAATGATGGCACAATAAAGTGGGTTTAGGGACAATGAGGGTTAGTTGGCACCAATGAGTCCTAATAAGGTGTTTATATAACCAATAAGTTATGTTTACGGCCAATTATGGCCCAATATGGTGTGTTTACTTGGGACTAATGAGTCCCACTAAGGTGTGTATAAAACCAATAAGTTATGTTTAGGACCAATGATGGCCCAATAAGGTGTGTTTAGTAGGGCAATAAGGGTCGGTTAGGACCAATAAGTCCTAGTAAGGTGTGTATATAACCAATAAGCTGTGTTTAGGACCAATGATGGCCCAATAATGTGTGTTTAGTTGGGACAAATGAGTCCCACTAAGGTGTGTATATAACCAATAAGTTGTGTTTAGGACCAATAATGGCCCAATAAGGTTTGTTTAGTAGGACAATGAGGATCGGTTGCGACCAATAAGTCCTAGTAAGGTTTGTCTTATATAACCAACAAGTTGTGTTTAGGACCAATGATGGCCTAATAATGTGTGTTTAAGGGCAATGAGGGTCAGTTGGGACCAATGAGTCCCAATAAAGTGTGAATATAACTAATAAGTTGTGTTTACGACCAATTATGGCCCAAAAGGTGTGTTTAGTTGGGACCAATGAGTCCCACTAATGTGTGTATATAACCAATACGTTGTGTTTAGAACCAATGATGGCACAATAAAGTGGGTTTAGGGACAATGAGGGTTAGTTGGCACCAATGAGTCCTAATAAGGTGTTTATATAACCAATAAGTTATGTTTACGACCAATTATGGCCCAATATGGTGTGTTTAGTTGGGACTAATGAGTCCCACTAAGGTGTGTATAAAACCAATAAGTTATGTTTAGGACCAATGATGGCCCAATAAGGTGTGTTTAGTAGGGCAATAAGGGTCGGTTAGGACCAATAAGTCCTAGTAAGGTGTGTATATAACCAATAAGCTGTGTTTAGGACCAATGATGGCCCAATAATGTGTGTTTAGTTGGGACAAATGAGTCCCACTAAGGTGTGTATATAACCAATAAGTTGTGTTTAGGACCAATGATGGCCCAATAAAGTTTGTTTAGTAGGACAATGAGGATCGGTTGCGACCAATAAGTCCTAGTAAGGTGTGTCTTATATAACCAACAAGTTGTGTTTAGGACCAATGATGGCCCAATAATGTGTGTTTAAGGGCCATGAGGGTCAGTTGGGACCAATGAGTCCCAATAAAGTGTGTATATAACTAATAAGTTGTGTTTACGACCAATTATGGCCCAAAAGGTGTGTTTAGTTGGGACCAATGAGTCCCACTAATGTGTGTATATAACCAATACGTTGTGTTTAGGACCAATGATGGCACAATAAAGTGGGTTTAGGGACAATGAGGGTTAGTTGGCACCAATGAGTCCTAATAAGGTGTTTATATAACCAATAAGTTATGTTTACGACCAATTATGGCCAAATATGGTGTGTTTAGTTGGGACTAATGAGTCCCACTAAGGTGTGCATAAAACCAATAAGTTATGTTTAGGACCAATGATGGCCCAATAAGGTGTGTTTAGTAGGGCAATGAGGGTCGGTTAGGACCAATAAGTCCTAGTAAGGTGTGTATATAACCAATAAGCTGTGTTTAGGACCAATGATGGCCCAATAATGTGTGTTTAATTGGGACAAATGAGTCCCACTAAGGTGTGTATATAACCAATAAGTTGTGTTTAGGACCAATGATGGCCCAATAAGGTTTGTTTAGTAGGACAATGAGGATCGGTTGCGACCAATAAGTCCTAGTAAGGTGTGTCTTATATAACCAACAAGTTGTGTTTAGGACCAATGATGGCCTAATAATGTGTGTTTAAGGGCAATGAGGGTCAGTTGGGACCAATGAGTCCCAATAAAGTGTGAATATAACTAATAAGTTGTGTTTACGACCAATTATGGCCCAAAAGGTGTGTTTAGTTGGGACCAATGAGTCCCACTAATGTGTGTATATAACCAATACGTTGTGTTTAGAACCAATGATGGCAAAATAAAGTGGGTTTAGCGACAATGATGGTTAGTTGGCACCAATGAGTCCTAATAAGGTGTTTATATAACCAATAAGTTATGTTTACGACCAATTATGGCCCAATATGGTGTGTTTAGTTGGGACTAATGAGTCCCACTAAGGTGTGTATAAAACCAATAAGTTATGTTTAGGACCAATGATGGCCAATAAGGTGTGTTTAGTAGGGCAATGAGGGTCGGTTAGGACCAATAAGTCCTAGTAAGGTGTGTATATAACCAATAAGTTGTGTTTAGGACCAATGATGGCCCAATAATGTGTGTTTAGTTGGCACAAATGAGTCCCACTAAGGTGTGTATATAACCAATAAGTTGTGTTTAGGACCAATGATGGCCCAATAAGGTCTGTTTAGTAGGACAATGAGGATCGGTTGCGACCAATAAGTCCTAGTAAGGTGTGTCTTATATAACCAACAAGTTGTGTTTAGGACCAATGATGGCCCAATAATGTGTGTTTAAGGGTAATGAGGGTAAGTTGGGACCAATGAGTCCCAATAAGGTGTGTATATAACAATAAGTTTTGTTTACGACCAATTATGGCCCAATAAGGTGTGTTTTGTTGGGACCAATGAGTCCACTAATGTGTGTATATAACCAATACGTTGTGTTTAGGACCAATGATGGCACAATAAAGTGGGTTTAGGGACAATGAGGGTTAGTTGGCACCAATGAGCCCTAATAAGGTGTTTATATAACCAATAAGTTATGTTTACGACCAATTATGGCCCAATATGGTGTGTTTAGTTGGGACTAATGAGTCCCACTAAGGTGTGTATAAAACCAATAAGTTATGTTTAGGACCAATGATCGCCCAATAAGGTGTGTTTAGTAGGGCAATGAGGGTCGGTTAGGACCAATAAGTCCTAGTAAGGTGTGTATATAACCAATAAGCTGTGTTTAGGACCAATGATGGCCCAATAATGTGTGTTTAGTTGGGACAAATGAGTCCCACTAAGGTGTGTATATAACCAATAAGTTGTGTTTAGGACCAATGATGGCCCAATAAGGTTTGTTTAGTAGGACAATGAGGATCGGTTGCGACCAATAAGTCCTAGTAAGGTGTGTCTTATATAACCAACAAGTTGTGTTTAGGACCAATGATGGCCTAATAATGTGTGTTTAAGGGCAATGAGGGTCAGTTGGGACCAATGAGTCCCAATAAAGTGTGAATATAACTAATAAGTTGTGTTTACGACCAATTATGGCCCAAAAGGTGTGTTTAGTTGGGACCAATGAGTCCCACTAATGTGTGTATATAACCAATACGTTGTGTTTAGAACCAATGATGGCACAATATAGTGGGTTTAGGGACAATGATGGTTAGTTGGCACCAATGAGTCCTAATAAGGTGTTTATATAACCAATAAGTTATGTTTACGACCAATTATGGCCCAATATGGTGTGTTTAGTTGGGACTAATGAGTCCCACTAAGGTGTGTATAAAACCAATAAGTTATGTTTAGGACCAATGATGGCCAATAAGGTGTGTTTAGTAGGGCAATGAGGGTCGGTTAGGACCAATAAGTCCTAGTAAGGTGTGTATATAACCAATAAGTTGTGTTTAGGACCAATGATGGCCCAATAATGTGTGTTTAGTTGGCACAAATGAGTCCCACTAAGGTGTGTATATAACCAATAAGTTGTGTTTAGGACCAATGATGGCCCAATAAGGTCTGTTTAGTAGGACAATGAGGATCGGTTGCGACCAATAAGTCCTAGTAAGGTGTGTCTTATATAACCAACAAGTTGTGTTTAGGACCAATGATGGCCCAATAATGTGTGTTTAAGGGCAATGAGGGTAAGTTGGGACCAATGAGTCCCAATAAGGTGTGTATATAACCAATAAGTTTTGTTTACGACCAATTATGGCCCAATAAGGTGTGTTTAGTTGGGACCAATGAGTCCCACTAATGTGTGTATATAACCAATACGTTGTGTTTAGGACCAATGATGGCACAATAAAGTGGGTTTAGGGACAATGAGGGTTAGTTGGCACCAATGAGCCCTAATAAGGTGTTTATATAACCAATAAGTTATATTTACGACCAATTATGGCCCAATATGGTGTGTTTAGTTGGGACTAATGAGTCCCACTAAGGTGTGTATAAAACCAATAAGTTATGTTTAGGACCAATGATGGCCCAATAAGGTCTGTTTAGTAGGGCAATGAGGGTCGGTTAGGACCAATAAGTCCTAGTAAGGTGTGTATATAACCAATAAGCTGTGTTTAGGACCAATGATGGCCCAATAATGTGTGTTTAGTTGGGACAAATGAGTCCCACTAAGGTGTGTATATAACCAATAAGTTGTGTTTAGGACCAATGATGGCCCAATAAGGTTTGTTTAGTAGGACAATGAGGATCGGTTGCGACCAATAAGTCCTAGTAAGGTGTGTCTTATATAACCAACAAGTTGTGTTTAGGACCAATGATGGCCCAATAATGTGTGTTTAAGGGCAATGAGGGTCAGTTGGGACCAATGAGTCCCAATAAAGTGTGAATATAACTAATAAGTTGTGTTTACGACCAATTATGGCCCAAAAGGTGTGTTTAGTTGGGACCAATGAGTCCCACTAATGTGTGTATATAACCAATACGTTGTGTTTAGAACCAATGATGGCACAATAAAGTGGGTTTAGGGACAATGATGGTTAGTTGGCACCAATGAGTCCTAATAAGGTGTTTATATAACCAATAAGTTATTTTTACGACCAACTATGGCCCAATATGGTGTGTTTAGTTGGGACTAATGAGTCCCACTAAGGTGTGTATAAAACCAATAAGTTATGTTTAGGACCAATGATGGCCCAATAAGGTGTGTTTAGTAGGGCAATGAGGGTCGGTTAGGACCAATAAGTCCTAGTAAGGTGTGTATATAACCAATAAGTTGTGTTTAGGACCAAAGATGGCCCAATAATGTGTGTTTAGTTGGGACAAATGAGTCCCACTAAGGTGTGTATATAACCAATAAGTTGTGTTTAGGACCAATGATGGCCAATAAGGTGTGTTTAGTAGGACAATGAGGATCGGTTGTGTAACATCCGAGAATTTCAAGGTTAACTTCCGTTAGACAATCTCCGTTAGTTACGCTATTAGTGTTAACTTAGTAACTAATGCTTAACTAGGCCGAATACGTCCACGACCTTTGGTTGATCACCGAACCCGCCCATATGTGTTATGTGTTCATTTATTTATAGTTATTATGTGCAATGTGATTTAAATACATGATTTAGTATTATGAATAGCATGACAATTCATGAACCGTGCTTATCTTGCTTAAAAATGTAAACTGGTCACTTTTGGTTTCCAGCGAAACAACGGGTGAAACTATAGTGTCGCCCGGTAGCCAAACCATGGACTTACAGAGCCAGTTTCGCCTGGCCAGCGAAACTGCCAGCGAAACTAGCCCCTGTTATATAAGGACATAAAACCCTAGAAGCCCCATTTCTTGCACCTTTTCTCCAAAAACACCCACACTCTCCTGAAATCTCTGGACAAGCCCCAAGGCACACCAAGATCAGCCATCACTTCTGTTGGTGAAGATCATCCATCGATCCTTGATCAAACCGTGAGTCCCATAAACCATTTCTATGTGTTTTCTATGTGTTTTCTATGTGTTTTACTTTAAAGCATGACCAAACCTTCATGAAATCGTGTATGCTTCTGAGATAATGTTTAGGGATGCTAGATCTACCATAAAGTCTGTAACTTTACGTTTGAAATCCATCCATAATGAAGATTTATGCCATTTTAGTCATTTTAGGTTTAAAATGTGTTTTTGGTGATTTGATGATGAAAACCCATGTTTAAGGTGTTAAAGCTTACTGTTTTATGTTGGTAAATGATCATACATGCTAAATATTGAATCACATGAAGTATGGAAGCTGTTAGGTTGATTTTTAGGCTGATTTATGAGTTTTTTCGCGACCAGCGACACTGCATGTTCTCTGGGCGAAACTGTATAGCGAAATTATGTACATCTCCTTCAGGCGACACTATACAGCGAAACTGTAGTGTCGCCAGTGAACGAAACTATCGAGCGAAACAACCATAGACCATGTCCCTGAACGAAAGTTCAACCAGTTTCGGGCGAAACTAGTCTAGCGAAACTGTGCCAACAGTTTCGGGCGAAACTAGCTAGCGAAACTGTGTCATCGGGTATTGCCTAGCGAAAGTGCTGCCCATGCACACAGCGAAACTGTGCAGCGACACTGCACAGCGAAACTCTAGCGAAACTGCTAGCGAAACTGTGATCAGACCTAAACCCAAACTTGTGCAACTTATTTGAATGTTATGCTATGACCTACATGATTATGCTATGATGAAACATGCTATGATTTCTGTAATATGTGAACCCTTGTTTATGATCAACCATCGGTGTCGTGTGTCGTTATGTCGTGTCGTAGTTCGAACGTGCTATGTTATGGGCCATAGTGACGATAAGTTAATGATTAGACACAAAACTAATACTTAAAACCTAAACGTGTTCATAGGTCTTCGTTAAGCAATATTTGGATTAATTAGCAAGTGTAGCTGAGCAACGTAAGGTGAGTTTCACTAACCCTTTAATTGTGAGCCCGTTTGGGACACAACGAATGAACTTAACGAAAAACAACGCTGACATTTTGAGGTATTACCAAATGGGATACCTGTTATGGAAGTTGGAGTGTTTTATGGGGAGCACTTGCAACTGTCCATCCTTGGGGTTTCAATTGAAATCCGGAAACGACCATTTTGACACTTAAACTCTTTTTAGGATTTCAAATGAAATCCAGAATAAACATTTTTAATATGACTAGTGTAGGTTAAAGTCTAAACCAAATGATATCACATGATTTCTAAGGATGCCTTAAAAACTTAAAAGTCCTCAATTTAGTACTATTGATCTGAGAAGCGAGGGGATGTTGGGTAGATCTACTGAGGGTTTGACAAACCCTGCTCTGCGGTACACAAATGTGTAACCAACCGGTTGGAGGCCCAACGGAGTTCAATATCAGCCTGTTTTAGTTGTGGGCCTCCCAAATGGGACACAACTGGAGGCACCAACCATCGGCAAATGCCGAACTCTGTTACGTCAGCTTTCAGCCCTAGTACGACTTCCTTAGTGCATGGAAACCGGATTAGCTACCCGCGATATCGGTTGACCGCTTTAACTTTTACTTAACTAGTGCATATTCGGTAATTCAACACTTGGCAATGTTTTGCAAATCTATTACTTATTTATATGGTGATGAATACGATTATGAGACCGGGCCAATGCATGTCATGCCCACCGTGAACTCACCAACCGTTAGGTTGACACTTGTGTGGTTTTCACTTTTGCACATCGTTGAAGAGTATCCACTGGAGGTTGGCATGGCACAAGAAGATACTTACTTTTATTTTAAACTAAATTCGGGAATTTAACGACAATTTATGTTTTGTAATTAAAGCACATGGTTAGTGCTGAGAGACTTATGTTTTTATTCCGCTGCGTATTTTAAACTGTTGTATTTATGAACATTGGACTTAACTCTGATTCGTTTAGTATTTGTAACTAATGGTTGTGGTCCTGGTTTGCTCGCACTCCTTAAAGGTATAAACTCCGTTAGTGGTTAATTTGGGGGTGTGACAGATTGGTATCAGAGCCATGAGTTGCAGAGAACTGGAATCATTTTGAAAAACGAGTTGGAAACTGCAACTTGAAACTTTAGTTACAAACGAACCAACAAATTCCCAAAACAAAATTTTCACGTGCCAACCTGGGATACTCGCTCTGCTGTGTAAGTAAATACTTCATATGTATATATATCTATATAAATATTTATATAGATCGTGTCTAGGTAGTCTAACGGAAAACCTTAGGAAAACTTTCACACACGAATACGAAACGCGAACGCTAATACGCACACTATTCGGGCGAAAGCGACAACGAAACGATGCTGCACGCTACGTCCTGATTTCTACTACGATGACTACGCCGACGGTGACTTTTATGGGGAAAGCCGACTTTCGACGATAGCTACTTACGACTTACGACGTTCTCCGACGATGCCTCCATTTTGCACGAAAAACTTTTCTGGACTAATAGTGGGATAACGGGAAAATTTTTAATATACATATTATGGGACATGTATAGAGTATAACTGTGACTGAACACTGGCTACTCTAACTGTTCAGCAAAATGTCTGGAAGAGGACACGGGAGGAGCAACATTAACATGACGCCTGCACAACTACAAGCTATGATTAACGAACACGTGCAAGCCGCTGTGGCAGCCGTCCAAGCTGCGTACGCCGCTCAGGGTAATTATTATGCCGGTTAAGGCACAAAGCAATTGTATTTTGGAGGAGTACTGCCCTCGAGATCAAGTCAAGAAACTGGAGGGAGAATTTCTGAACTCCAAGATGCCTGGATCTGAAATTGAGGAATACACTGCGCGTTACCACGAGTACGCGGTGCTATGTCCGACAATGGTTGATGTTGAATTTAAGCGCATTGAGCGTTATCTGGAGGGTCTCGCACCCCAAATCAAGAGCTTGGTGACCGCCAGCAACCCAACAACTGTGCAGCAAGCCATCCGTTTGGCTCATAAGCTTACCGATCAGGAGGTTGAGAGAGGTACACTTCCTGCAAGAATCTCTGAAAAGACTGCCTTAAGTGGCAAGCGTAAGGCTGAAGAAGAATTTCTAGCAACTTCTGTGAACAATCAAACTGTTGGGAATCAATCTGGGAGATCCTCTAACTCCCAATATCAGAACAAGCGATCTGACAACACAAGGTCCAATTTCAACAATGGCAGCAACAGTGGGGGTAACAATCGCCAAGGTGGGAATGGAAACTACAAGGGTAAAGCCCCGTATTGTAACAAGTGCGGGAAACACCACAATGGCATGTGTAGAAAGGGCCTGAAATGTGGAAGGTGTGGTAAACTGGGGCATGAAGCCAACAACTGCTGGACCAACTTGCAAAAGTTGAACAACAACGGTCAGAATGAAGGAGGAAATAACAATAATAGGGGAAATGGAAACAACCGCAACGGGCAAGGAAACAATCAGAACAACAAGAATGGTGGAGCCCGTGGCTGTTTTGAATGTGGCGCTCAAGGCCACATAAAAAGAGATTGCCCGCAATTGCGCAGACAAGGGAATGGTAACAATGGCAACGGTGGAAACCAGGGCAACGGAAATGGTAACGGTGGGAATGGTAACGGTGGGAATGGTAATGGCGG
>JBCNJP010009881.1:0-25970 GCA_039602395.1 Deinandra increscens subsp. villosa | reverse complement strand
TTGTTTAGGAGCAATGATGGCCCAATAATGTGTGTTTAAGGGCAATGAGGGTCAGTTGGGACCAATGAGTCCCAATAAAGTGTGTATATAACCAATAAGTTGTGTTTACGACCAATTATGGCCCAATAAGGTGTGTTTAGTTGGGACCAATGAGTCCCACTAATGTGTGTATATAACCAATACGTTGTGTTTAGGACCAATGATGGCACAATAAAGTGGGTTTAGGGACAATGAGGGTTAGTTGGCACCAATGAGTCCTAATAAGGTGTTTATATAACCAATAAGTTGTGTTTACGACCAATTATGGCCCAATATGGTGTGTTTAGTTGGGACTAATGAGTCCCACTAAGGTGTGTATATAACCAATAAATTATGTTTAGGACCAATGATGGCCCAATAAGGTGTGTTTAGTAGGGCAATGAGGGTCGGTTAGAACCAATAAGTCCTAGTAAGGTGTGTATATAACCAATAAGTTGTGTTTAGGACCAATGATGGCCCAATAATGTGTGTTTAGTTGGGACTAATGAGTCCCACTAAGGTGTGTATATAACCAATAAGTTGTGTTTAGGACCAATGATGGCCCAATAAGGTGTGTTTAGTAGGGCAATGAGGGTCGGTTGGGACCAATAAGTCCTAGTAAGGTGTGTCTTATATAACCAATAAGTTGTGTTTAGGACCAATGATGGCCCAATAATGTGTGTTTAAGGGCAATGAGGGTCAGTTGGGACCAATGAGTCCCAATAAAGTGTGTATATAACCAATAAGTTGTGTTTACGACCAATTATGGCCCAATAAGGTGTGTTTAGTTGGGACCAATGAGTCCCACTAATGTGTGTATATAACCAATACGTTGTGTTTAGGACAAATGATGGCACAATAAAGTGGGTTTAGGGACAATGAGGGTTAGTTGGCACCAATGAGTCCTAATAAGGTGTGTATATAACCAATAAGTTGTGTTTACGACCAATTATGGCCCAATATGGTGTGTTTAGTTGGGACTAATGAGTCCCACTAAGGTGTGTATATAACCAATAAGTTATGTTTTGGACTAATGATGGCCCAATAAGGTGTGTTTAGTAGGGCAATGAGGGTCGGTTAGGACCAATAAGTCCTAGTAAGGTGTGTATATAACCAATAAGTTGTGTTTAGGACCAATGATGGCGCAATAATGTGTGTTTAGTTGGGACTAATGAGTCCCACTAAGGTGTGTATATAACCAATAAGTTGTGTTTAGGACCAATGATGGCCCAATAAGGTGTGTTTAGTAGGGCAACGAGGATCGGTTGGGACCAATAAGTCCTAGTAAGGTGTGTCTTATATAACCAACAAGTTGCGTTTAGGACCAATGATGGTCCAATAATGTGTGTTTAAGGGCAATGAGGGTCAGTTGGGACCAATGAGTCCCAATAAAGTGTGTATATAAATAATAAGTTGTGTTTACGACCAATTATGGCCCAATAAGATATGTTTAGTTGGGACCAATGAGTCCCACTAATGTGTGTATATAACCAATACGTTGTGTTTAGGACCAATGATGGCACAATAAATTGGGTTTAGGGATAATGAGGGTTAGTTGGCACCAATGAGTCCTAATAAGGTGTTTATATAACCAGTAAGTTGTGTTTACGACCAATTATGGCCCAATAAGGTGTGTTTAGTTGGGACCAATGAGTCCCACTAATGTGTGTATATAACCAATACGTTGTGTTTAGGACCAATGATGGCACAATAAAGTGGGTTTAGGGACAATGAGGGTTAGTTGGCACCAATGAGTCCTAATAAGGTGTTTATATAACCAGTAAGTTGTGTTTACGACCAATTATAGCCCAATATGGTGTGTTTAGTTGGGACTAATGAGCCCCACTAAGGTGTGTATGTAACCATTAAGTTATGTTTTGGACTAGTGATGGCCCAATAAGGTGTGTTTAGTAGGGCAATGAGGGTCGGTTAGGACCAATAAGTCCTGGTAAGGTGTGTATATAACCAATAAGTTGTGTTTAGGACCAATGATGGCGCAATAATATGTGTTTAGTTGGGACTAATGAGTCCCACTAAGGTGTGTATATAACCAATAAGTTGTGTTTAGGACCAATGATGGCCCAATAAGGTGTGTTTAGTAGGGCAATGAGGATCGGTTGGGACCAATAAGTCCTAGTAAGGTGTGTCTTATATAACCAACAAGTTGTGTTTAGGACCAATGATGGCCCAATAATGTGTGTTTAAGGGCAATGAGGGTCAGTTGGGACCAATGAGTCCTAATAAAGTGTGTATATAAATAATAAGTTGTGTTTACGACCAATTATGGCCCAATAAGGTGTGTTTAGTTGGGACCAATGAGTCCCACTAATGTGTGTATATAACCAATACGTTGTGTTTAGGACCAATGATGGCACAATAAAGTGGGTTTAGGGACAATGAGGGTTAGTTGGCACCAATGAGTCCTAATAAGGTGTTTATATAACCAGTAAGTTGTGTTTACGACCAATTATAGCCCAATATGGTGTGTTTAGTTGGGACTAATGAGCCCCACTAAGGTGTGTATGTAACCATTAAGTTATGTTTTGGACTAGTGATGGCCCAATAAGGTGTGTTTAGTAGGGCAATGAGGGTCGGCTGGGACCAATAAGTCCTAGTAAGGTGTGTATATAACCAATAAGTTGTGTTTAGGACCAATGATGGCCCAATAATGTGTGTTTAAGGGCAATGAGGGTCAGTTGGGCCCAATGAGTCCCAATAAAGTGTGTATATAACCAATAAGTTGTGTTTACGACCAATTATGGCCCAATAAGGTGTGTTTAGTTGGGACCAATGAGTCCCACTAAGGTGTGTATATAACCAAAAGTTGTGTTTAGGACCAATGATGGCCCAATAAGGTGTGTTTAGTAGGGCAATGAGGATCGGTTGGGTCCAATAAGTCCTAGTAAGGTGTGTCTTATATAACCAATAAGTTTTGTTTAGGAGCAATGATGGCCCAATAATGTGTGTTTAAGGGCAATGAGGGTCAGTTGGGACCAATGAGTCCCAATAAAGTGTGTATATTACTAATAAGTTGTGTTTACGACCAATAATGGCCCAAAAGGTGTGTTTAGTTGGGACCAATGAGTCCCACTAATGTGTGTATATAACCAATACGTTGTGTTTAGGACCAATGATGGCACAATAAAGTGGGTTTAGGGACAATGAGGGTTAGTTGGCACCAATGAGTCCTAATAAGGTGTTTATATAACCAATAAGTTGTGTTTACGACCAATTATGGCCCAATATGGTTTGTTTAGTTGGGACTAATGAGTCCCACTAAGGTGTGTATAAAACCAATAAGTTATGTTTAGGACCAATGATGGCCCAATAAGGTGTGTTTAGTAGGGCAATGAGGGTCGGTTAGGACCAATAAGTCCTAGTAAGGTGTGTATATAACCAATAAGTTGTGTTTAGGACCAATGATGGCCCAATAATGTGTGTTTAGTTGGGACTAATGAGTCCCAATAAGGTGTGTATATAACCAATAAGTTGTGTTTAGGACCAATGATGGCCCAATAAGGTGTGTTTAGTAGGACAATGAGGATCGGTTGCGACCAATAAGTCCTAGTAAGGTGTGTCTTATATAACCAATAAGTTGTGTTTAGGACCAATGATGGCCCAATAATGTGTGTTTAAGGGCAATGAGGGTCAGTTGGGACTAATGAGTCCCAATAAAGTGTGTATATAACTAATAAGTTGTGTTTACGACCAATTGTGGCCCAATAAGGTGTGTTTAGTTGGGACCAATGAGTCCCACTAATGTGTGTATATAACCAATACGTTGTGTTTAGGACAAATGATGGCACAATAAAGTGGGTTTAGGGACAATGAGGTTTAGTTGGCACCAATGAGTCCTAATAAGGTGTGTATATAACCAATATGTTGTGTTTACGACTAATTATGGCCCAATATGGTGTGTTTAGTTGGGACTAATGAGTCCCACTAAGGTGTGTATATAACCAATAAGTTATGTTTTGGACTAATGATGGCCCAATAAGGTGTGTTTAGTAGGGCAATGAGGGTCGGTTAGGACCAATAAGTCCTAGTAAGGTGTGTATATAACCAATAAGTTGTGTTTAGGACCAATGATGGCGCAATAATGTGTGTTTAGTTGGGACTAATGAGTCCCACTAAGGTGTGTATATAACCAATAAGTTGTGTTTAGGACCAATGATGGCCCAATAAGGTGTGTTTAGTAGGGCAATGAGGATCGGTTGGGACCAATAAGTCCTAGTAAGGTGTGTCTTATATAACCAACAAGTTGTGTTTAGGACCAATGATGGTCCAATAATGTGTGTTTAAGGGCAATGAGGGTCAGTTGGGACCAATGAGTCCCAATAAAGTGTGTATATAAATAATAAGTTGTGTTTACGACCAATTATGGCCCAATAAGATGTGTTTAGTTGGGACCAATGAGTCTCACTAATGTGTGTATATAACCAATACGTTGTGTTTAGGACCAATGATGGCACAATAAATTGGGTTTAGGGATAATGAGGGTTAGTTGGCACTAATGAGTCCTAATAAGGTGTTTATATAACCAGTAAGTTGTGTTTACGACTAATTATGGCCCAATAAGGTGTGTTTAGTTGGGACCAATGAGTCCCACTAATTTGTGTATATAACCAATACGTTGTGTTTAGGACCAATGATGGCACAATAAAGTGGGTTTAGGGACAATGAGGGTTAGTTGGCACCAATGAGTCCTAATAAGGTGTTTATATAACCAGTAAGTTGTGTTTACGACCAATTATAGCCCAATATGGTGTGTTTAGTTGGGACTAATGAGCCCCACTAAGGTGTGTATGTAACCATTAATTTATGTTTTGGACTAGTGATGGCCCAATAAGGTGTGTTTAGTAGGGCAATGAGGGTCGGCTGGGACCAATAAGTCCTAGTAAGGTGTGTATATAACCAATAAGTTGTGTTTAGGACCAATGATGGCCCAATAATGTGTGTTTAAGGGCAATGAGGGTCAGTTGGGCCCAATGAGTCCCAATAAAGTGTGTATATAACCAATAAGTTGTGTTTACGACCAATTATGGCCCAATAAGTTGTGTTTAGTTGGGACCAATGAGTCCCACTAAGGTGTGTATATAACCAAAAGTTGTGTTTAGGACCAATGATGGCCCAATAAGGTGTGTTTAGTAGGGCAATGAGGATCGGTTGGGACCAATAAGTCCTAGTAAGGTGTGTCTTATATAACCAATAAGTTTTGTTTAGGAGCAATGATGGCCCAATAATGTGTGTTTAAGGGCAATGAGGGTCAGTTGGGACCAATGAGTCCCAATAAAGTGTGTATATTACTAATAAGTTGTGTTTACGACCAATAATGGCCCAAAAGGTGTGTTTAGTTGGGACCAATGAGTCCCACTAATGTGTGTATATAACCAATACGTTGTGTTTAGGACCAATGATGGCACAATAAAGTGGGTTTAGGGACAATGAGGGTTAGTTGGCACCAATGAGTCCTAATAAGGTGTTTATATAACCAATAAGTTGTGTTTACGACCAATTATGGCCCAATAAGTTGTGTTTAGTTGGGACCAATGAGTCCCACTAAGGTGTGTATATAACCAAAAGTTGTGTTTAGGACCAATGATGGCCCAATAAGGTGTGTTTAGTAGGGCAATGAGGATCGGTTGGGACCAATAAGTCCTAGTAAGGTGTGTCTTATATAACCAATAAGTTTTGTTTAGGAGCAATGATGGCCCAATAATGTGTGTTTAAGGGCAATGAGGGTCAGTTGGGACCAATGAGTCCCAATAAAGTGTGTATATTACTAATAAGTTGTGTTTACGACCAATAATGGCCCAAAAGGTGTGTTTAGTTGGGACCAATGAGTCCCACTAATGTGTGTATATAACCAATACGTTGTGTTTAGGACCAATGATGGCACAATAAAGTGGGTTTAGGGACAATGAGGGTTAGTTGGCACCAATGAGTCCTAAAAAGGTGTTTATATAACCAATAAGTTGTGTTTACGACCAATTATGGCCCAATATGGTGTGTTTAGTTGGGACTAATGAGTCCCACTAAGGTGTGTATATAACCAATAAATTATGTTTAGGACCAATGATGGCCCAATAAGGTGTGTTTAGTAGGGCAATGAGGGTCAGTTAGAACCAACGAGTCCTAGTAAGGTGTGTATATAACCAATAAGTTGTGTTTAGGACCAATGATGGCCCAATAAAGTGTCTTTAGTTGGGACTAATGAGTCCCACTAAGGTGTGTATATAACCAATAAGTTGTGTTTAGGCTCAATGATGGCCCTATAAGGAGTGTTTAGTAGGGCAATGAGGGTCGGTTGGGACCAATAAGTCCTAGTAAGGTGTGTCTTAAATAACCAATAAGTTGTGTTTAGGACCAATGATGGCCCAATAATGTGTGTTTAAGGGAAATGAGGGTCAGTTGGGACCAATGAATCCCAATAAAGTGTGTATATAACCAATAAGTTATGTTTACGACCAATTATGGCCCAATAAGGTGTGTTTAGTTGGTACCAATGAGTCCCACTAATGTGTGTATATAACCAATACGTTGTGTTTAGGACAAATGATGGCACAATAAAGTGGGTTTAGGGACAATGAGGGTTAGTTGGCACCAATGAGTCCTAATAAGGTGTGTATATAACCAATAAGTTGTGTTTACGACCAATTATGGCCCAATATGGTGTGTTTAGTTGGGACTAATGAGTCCCACTAAGGTGTGTATATAACCAATAAGTTATGTTTTGGACTAATGATGGCCCAATAAGGTGTGTTTAGTAGGGCAATGAGGGTCGGTTAGGACCAATAAGTCCTGGTAAGGTGTGTATATAACCAATAAGTTGTGTTTAGGACCAATGATGGCGCAATAATGTGTGTTTAGTTGGGACTAATGAGTCCCACTAAGGTGTGTATATAACCAATAAGTTGTGTTTAGGACCAATGATGGCCCAATAAGGTGTGTTTAGTAGGGCAATGAGGATCGGTTGGGACCAATAAGTCCTAGTAAGGTGTGTCTTATATAACCAACAAGTTGTGTTTAGGACCAATGATGGTCCAATAATGTGTGTTTAAGGGCAATGAGGGTCAGTTGGGACCAATGAGTCCCAATAAAGTGTGTATATAAATAATAAGTTGTGTTTACGACCAATTATGGCCCAATAAGGTGTGTTTAGTTGGGACCAATGAGTCCCACTAATGTGTGTATATAACCAATACGTTGTGTTTAGGACCAATGATGGCACAATAAATTGGGTTTAGGGATAATGAGGGTTAGTTGGCACCAATGAGTCCTAATAAGGTGTTTATATAACCAGTAAGTTGTGTTTACGACCAATTATGGCCCAATAAGGTGTGTTTAGTTGGGACCAATGAGTCCCACTAATGTGTGTATATAACCAATACGTTGTGTTTAGGACCAATTATGGCCCAATAAGGTGTGTTTAGTAGGGCAATGAGGGTCAGTTGGGACCAAGGAGTCCCACTAAGGTGTGTATATAACCAAAAGTTGTGTTTAGGACCAATGATGGCCCAATAAGGTGTGTTTAGTAGGGAAATGAGGATCGGTTGGGACCAATAAGTCCTAGTAAGGTGTGTCTTATATAACCAATAAGTTTTGTTTAGGACCAATGATGGCCCAATAATGTGTGTTTAAGGGCAATGAGGGTCAGTTGGGCCCAATGAGTCCCAATAAAGTGTGTATATAACCAATAAGTTGTGTTTACAACCAATTATGGCCCAATAAGGTGTGTTTAGTTGGGACCAATGAGTCCCACTAAGGTGTGTATATAACCAAAAGTTGTGTTTAGGACCAATGATGGCCCAATAAGGTGTGTTTAGTAGGGGAATGAGGATCGGTTAGGACCAATAAGTCCTAGTAAGGTGTGTCTTATATAACCAATAAGTTTTGTTTAGGAGCAATGATGGCCCAATAATGTGTGTTTAAGGGCAATGAGGGTCAGTTGGGACCAATGAGTCCCAATAAAGTGTGTATATTACTAATAAGTTGTGTTTACGACCAATAATGGCCGAAAAGGTGTGTTTAGTTGGGACCAATGAGTCCCACTAATGTGTGTATATAACCAATACGTTGTGTTTAGGACCAATGATGGCACAATAAAGTGGGTTTAGGGACAATGAGGGTTAGTTGGCACCAATGAGTCCTAATAAGGTGTTTATATAACCAATAAGTTGTGTTTACGACCAATTATGGCCCAATATGGTTTGTTTCGTTGGGACTAATGAGTACCACTAAGGTGTGTATAAAACCAATAAGTTATGTTTAGGACCAATGATGGCCCAATAAGGTGTGTTTAGTAGGGCAATGAGGGTCGGTTAGGACCAATAAGTCCTAGTAAGGTGTGTATATAACCAATAAGTTGTGTTTAGGACCAATGATGGCGCAATAATGTGTGTTTAGTTGGGACTAATGAGTCCCACTAAGGTGTGTATATAACCAATAAGTTGTGTTTAGGACCAATGATGGCCCAATAAGGTGTGTTTAGTAGGGCAATGAGGATCGGTTGGGACCAATAAGTCCTAGTAAGGTGTGTCTTATATAACCAACAAGTTGTGTTTAGGACCAATGATGGCCCAATAATGTGTGTTTAAGGGCAATGAGGGTCAGTTGGGACCAATGAGTCCCAATAAAGTGTGTATATTACTAATAAGTTGTGTTTACGACCAATAATGGCCGAAAAGGTGTGTTTAGTTGGGACCAATGAGTCCCACTAATGTGTGTATATAACCAATACGTTGTGTTTAGGACCAATGATGGCACAATAAAGTGGGTTTAGGGACAATGAGGGTTAGTTGGCACCAATGAGTCCTAATAAGGTGTTTATATAACCAATAAGTTGTGTTTACGACCAATTATGGCCCAATATGGTTTGTTTCGTTGGGACTAATGAGTCCCACTAAGGTATGTATAAAACCAATAAGTTATGTTTAGGACCAATGATGGCCCAATAAGGTGTGTTTAGTAGGGCAATGAGGGTCGGTTAGGACCAATAAGTCCTAGTAAGGTGTGTATATAACCAATAAGTTGTGTTTAGGACCAATGATGGCCCAATAATGTGTGTTTAGTTGGGACTAATGAGTCCCACTAAGGTGTGTATATAACCAATAAGTTGTGTTTAGGACCAATGATGGCCCAATAAGGTGTGTTTAGTAGGACAATGAGGATCGGTTGCGACCAATAAGTCCTAGTAAGGTGTGTCTTATATAACCAATAAGTTTTGTTTAGGACCAATGATGGCCCAATAATGTGCGTTTAAGGGCAATGATGGTCAGTTGGGACTAATTAGTCCCAATAAAGTGTGTATATAACTAATAAGTTGTGTTTACGACCAATTGTGGCCCAATAAGGTGTGTTTAGTTCGGACCAATGAGTCCCACTAATGTGTGTATATAACCAATACGTTGTGTTTAGGACCAATGATGGCACAATAAAGTGGGTTTAGGGACAATGAGGGTTAGTTGGCACCAATGAGTCCTAATAAGGTGTGTATATAACCAATAAGTTGTGTTTACGACCAATTATGGCCCAATATGGTGTGTTTAGTTGGGACTAATGAGCCCCACTAAGGTGTGTATGTAACCATTAAGTTATGTTTTGGACTAGTGATGGCCCAATAAGGTGTGTTTAGTAGGGCAATGAGGGTCGGCTGGGACCAATAAGTCCTAGTAAGGTGTGTATATAACCAATAAGTTGTGTTTAGGACCAATGATGGCCCAATAATGTGTGTTTAAGGGCAATGAGGGTCAGTTGGGCCCAATGAGTCCCAATAAAGTGTGTATATAACCAATAAGTTGTGTTTACGACCAATTATGGCCCAATAAGGTGTGTTTAGGTGGCACCAATGAGTCCCACTAAGGTGTGTATATAACTAGTAAGTTGTGTTTAGGACCAATGATGGCCCAATAAGGTGTGTTTAGTAGGGCAATGAGGATCGGTTGGGACCAATAAGTCCTAGTAAGGTGTGTCTTATATAACCAATAAGTTTTGTTTAGGAGCAATGATGGCCCAATAATGTGTGTTTAAGGGCAATGAGGGTCAGTTGGGACCAATGAGTCCCAATAAAGTGTGTATATTACTAATAAGTTGTGTTTACGACCAATAATGGCCGAAAAGGTGTGTTTAGTTGGGACCAATGAGTCCCACTAATGTGTGTATATAACCAATACGTTGTGTTTAGGACCAATGATGGCACAATAAAGTGGGTTTAGGGACAATGAGGGTTAGTTGGCACCAATGAGTCCTAATAAGGTGTTTATATAACCAATAAGTTGTGTTTACGACCAATTATGGCCCAATATGGTTTGTTTCGTTGGGACTAATGAGTCCCACTAAGGTGTGTATAAAACCAATAAGTTATGTTTAGGACCAATGATGGCCCAATAAGGTGTGTTTAGTAGGGCAATGAGGGTCGGTTAGGACCAATAAGTCCTAGTAAGGTGTGTATATAACCAATAAGTTGTGTTTAGGACCAATGATGGCCCAATAATGTGTGTTTAGTTGGGACTAATGAGTCCCACTAAGGTGTGTATATAACCAATAAGTTGTGTTTAGGACCAATGATGGCCCAATAAGGTGTGTTTAGTAGGACAATGAGGATCGGTTGCGACCAATAAGTCCTAGTAAGGTGTGTCTTATATAACCAATAAGTTTTGTTTAGGACCAATGATGGCCCAATAATGTGTGTTTAAGGGCAATGATGATCAGTTGGGACTAATTAGTCCCAATAAAGTGTGTATATAACTAATAAGTTGTGTTTACGACCAATTGTGGCCCAATAAGGTGTGTTTAGTTGGGACCAATGAGTCCCACTAATGTGTGTATATAACCAATACGTTGTGTTTAGGACCAATGATGGCACAATAAAGTGGGTTTAGGGACAATGAGGGTTAGTTGGCACCAATGAGTCCTAATAAGGTGTGTATATAACCAATAAGTTGTGTTTACGACCAATTATGGCCCAATATGGTGTGTTTAGTTGGGACTAATGAGCCCCACTAAGGTGTGTATGTAACCATTAAGTTATGTTTTGGACTAGTGATGGCCCAATAAGGTGTGTTTAGTAGGGCAATGAGGGTCGGCTGGGACCAATAAGTCCTAGTAAGGTGTGTATATAACCAATAAGTTGTGTTTAGGACCAATGATGGCCCAATAATGTGTGTTTAAGGGCAATGAGGGTCAGTTGGGCCCAATGAGTCCCAATAAAGTGTGTATATTACCAATAAGTTGTGTTTACGACCAATTATGGCCCAATAAGGTGTGTTTAGTTGGGACCAATGAGTCCCACTAAGGTGTGTATATAACCAAAAGTTGTGTTTAGGACCAATGATGGCCCAATAAGGTGTGTTTAGTAGGGCAATGAGGATCGGTTGGGACCAATAAGTCCTAGTAAGGTGTGTCTTATATAACCAGTAAGTTTTGTTTAGGAGCAATGATGGCCCAATAATGTGTGTTTAAGGGCAATGAGGGTCAGTTGGGACCAATGAGTCCCAATAAAGTGTGTATATTACTAATAAGTTGTGTTTACGACCAATAATGGCCCAAAAGGTGTGTTTAGTTGGGACCAATGAGTCCCACTAATGTGTGTATATAACCAATACGTTGTGTTTAGGACCAATGATGGCACAATAAAGTGGGTTTAGGGACAATGAGGGTTAGTTGGCACCAATGAGTCCTAATAAGGTGTTTATATAACCAATAAGTTGTGTTTACGACCAATTATGGCCCAATATGGTTTGTTTCGTTGGGACTAATGAGTCCCACTAAGGTGTGTATAAAACCAATAAGTTATGTTTAGGACCAATGATGGCCCAATAAGGTGTGTTTAGTAGGGCAATTAGGGTCGGTTTTGACCAATAAGTCCTAGTAAGGTGTGTATATAACCAATAAGTTGTGTTTAGGACCAATGATGGCCCAATAATGTGTGTTTAGTTGGGACTAATGAGTCCCACTAAGGTGTGTATATAACCAAAAGTTGTGTTTAGGACCAATGATGGCCCAATAAGGTGTGTTTAGTAGGGCAATGAGGATCGGTTGGTACCAATAAGTCCTAGTAAGGTGTGTCTTATATAACCAATAAGTTTTGTTTAGGAGCAATGATGGCCCAATAATGTGTGTTTAAGGGCAATGAGGGTCATTTGGGACCAATGATTCCCAATAAAGTGTGTATTTTACTAATAAGTTGTGTTTACGACCAATAATGGCCCAAAAGGTGTGTTTAGTTGGTATCAATGAGTCCCACTAATGTGTGTATATAACCAATACGTTGTGTTTAGGACCAATGATGGCACAATAAAGTGGGTTTAGGGACAATGAGGGTTAGTTGGCACCAATGAGTCCTAATAAGGTGTTTATATAACCAATAAGTTATGTTTACGACCAATTATGGCCCAATATGGTTTGTTTCGTTGGGACTAATGAGTCCCACTAAGGTGTGTATAAAACCAATAAGTTATGTTTAGGACCAATGATGGCCCAATAAGGTGTGTTTAGTAGGGCAATGAGGGTCGGTTAGGACCAATAAGTCCTAGTAAGGTGTGTATATAACCAATAAGTTGTGTTTAGGACCAATGATGGCCCAATAATGTGTGTTTAGTTGGGACTAATGAGTCCCACTAAGGTGTGTATATAACCAATAAGTTGTGTTTAGGACCAATGATGGCCCAATAATGTGTGTTTAAGGGCAATGATGGTCAGTTGGGACTAATTAGTCCCAATAAAGTGTGTATATAACTAATAAGTTGTGTTTACGACCAATTGTGGCCCAATAAGGTGTGTTTAGTTGGGACCAATGAGTCCCACTAATGTGTGTATATAACCAATACGTTGTGTTTAGGACCAATGATGGCACAATAAAGTGGGTTTAGGGACAATGAGGGTTAGTTGGCACAAATGAGTCCTAATAAGGTGTGTATATAACCAATAGGTTGTGTTTACGACCAATTATGGCCCAATATGGTGTGTTTAGTTGGGACTAATGAGCCCCACTAAGGTGTGTATGTAACCATTAAGTTATGTTTTGGACTAGTGATGGCCCAATAAGGTGTGTTTAGTAGGGCAATGAGGGTCGGCTGGGACCAATAAGTCCTAGTAAGGTGTGTATATAACCAATAAGTTGTGTTTAGGACCAATGATGGCCCAATAATGTGTGTGTAAGGGCAATGAGGGTCAGTTGGGCCCAATGAGTCCCAATAAAGTGTGTATATTACCAATAAGTTGTGTTTACGACCAATTATGGCCCAATAAGGTGTGTTTAGTTGGGACCAATGAGTCCCACTAAGGTGTGTATATAACCAAAAGTTGTGTTTAGGACCAATGATGGCCCAATAAGGTGTGTTTAGTAGGGCAATGAGGATCGGTTGGGACCAATAAGTCCTAGTAAGGTGTGTCTTATATAACCAATAAGTTTTGTTTAGGAGCAATGATGGCCCAATAATGTGTGTTTAAGGGCAATGAGGGTCAGTTGGGACCAATGAGTCCCAATAAAGTGTGTATATTACTAATAAGTTGTGTTTACGACCAATAATGGCCCAAAAGGTGTGTTTAGTTGGGACCAATGAGTCCCACTAATGTGTGTATATAACCAATACGTTGTGTTTAGGACCAATGATGGCACAATAAAGTGGGTTTAGGGACAATGAGGGTTAGTTGGCACCAATGAGTCCTAATAAGGTGTTTATATAACCAATAAGTTGTGTTTACGACCAATTATGGCCCAATATGGTTTGTTTCGTTGGGACTAATGAGTCCCACTAAGGTGTGTATAAAACCAATAAGTTATGTTTAGGACCAATGATGGCCCAATAAGGTGTGTTTAGTAGGGCAATGAGGGTCGGTTTTGACCAATAAGTCCTAGTAAGGTGTGTATATAACCAATAAGTTGTGTTTAGGACCAATGATGGCCCAATAATGTGTGTTTAGTTGGGACTAATGAGTCCCACTAAGGTGTGTATATAACCAAAAGTTGTGTTTAGGACCAATGATGGCCCAATAAGGTGTGTTTAGTAGGGCAATGAGGATCGGTTGGGACCAATAAGTCCTAGTAAGGTGTGTCTTATATAACCAATAAGTTTTGTTTAGGAGCAATGATGGCCCAATAATGTGTGTTTAAGGGCAATGAGGGTCATTTGGGACCAATGAGTCCCAATAAAGTGTGTATTTTACTAATAAGTTGTGTTTACGACCAATAATGGCCCAAAAGGTGTGTTTAGTTGGTATCAATGAGTCCCACTAATGTGTGTATATAACCAATACGTTGTGTTTAGGACCAATGATGGCACAATAAAGTGGGTTTATGGACAATGAGGGTTAGTTGGCACCAATGAGTCCTAATAAGGTGTTTATATAACCAATAAGTTATGTTTACGACCAATTATGGCCCAATATGGTTTGTTTCGTTGGGACTAATGAGTCCCACTAAGGTGTGTATAAAACCAATAAGTTATGTTTAGGACCAATGATGGCCCAATAAGGTGTGTTTAGTAGGGCAATGAGGGTCGGTTAGGACCAATAAGTCCTAGTAAGGTGTGTATATAACCAATAAGTTGTGTTTAGGACCAATGATGGCCCAATAATGTGTGTTTAGTTTGGACTAATGAGTCCCACTAAGGTGTGTATATAACCAATAAGTTGTGTTTAGGACCAATGATGGCCCAATAAGGTGTGTTTAGTAGGACAATGAGGATCGGTTGCGACCAATAAGTCCTAGTAAGGTGTGTCTTATATAACCAATAAGTTGTGTTTAGGACCAATGATGGCCCAATAATGTGTGTTTAAGGGCAATGAGGGTCAGTTGGGACTAATGAGTCCCAATAAAGTGTGTATATAACTAATAAGTTGTGTTTACGACCAATTGTGGCCCAATAAGGTGTGTTTAGTTGGGACCAATGAGTCCCACCACTACTACAAAAATGGCCTTTCTTGACGCTTTTTGCGCGTCAAGAAAGGGCCCAGATGACGCGCAAAAAAGCGTCAAGGAAGGTAGGGTCAAGAATCCTCTTGACGCGCAAAATGCGCGTCATCTGCTTCTTGACGCGCGAACAATGACGCGCATTTTATGACGCGCAAAGCGTGTCATAAAAAACGTGTCAAGGAAGCCCCCGTCACAAATATGCTTATGACACGCATAAATGCGCGTCATGAATTAAAACAAAATTTAAAAAAAAATATTTTTGTAGATTCACTAATTTCCACATTAATGACAATCAACCTCCTAATCAAAATACAATACACTTGTAGCAAAATAATACATTTCATATATAGAGCAAACATTACAAATGCAACATTAGTTTACATTGCACTAACTACATGTAACCTTAGCTTCTTCCATCTCCATGATTTGCCATGTATGTACCCTCATCTCCATACTTACACACAACAACAGCAGCCTAAATTCATAATATAAACAGCAACAACAAGTCAACAAGTAAAATTCATAATACAAACAGCAATAGCAGCCTAAATATAAACAGCAACAACAAGTATAAACTATATAGATAGCCTAAATATAAACTATATAATTGAAGAATACAAACACCAAATATTCATGATACATTTTAACAAACTTGATTGAAGAAGAAGCCATGAGGGCCAAGTTACTAAAAATGAAGAAAATACATTCTCGACCCGCAACTCGTCATTTACGTCATCATCCTCTTCACCACTAAAGCTTCTAACTTTAGGGGCCACAGTACCCTTCTGCACAGCTCCATATAAAACTCTCTTGATTTTTTCTTTGTAATTACCTGCAATCCGCACGGAACATAGGATGAAAACAGACAAATAAAAAAAATGCAACTTTGCTTATGTGAAAATAAAGAGAAAAACTACCAACCTTCATAAGATTTATTCCATCATTCAAAATTCTAAGCTTTTTATTCAACAAATCACCAACTTCTTCAAATTTTAATCAGACCTGTGCATTGAAATGTAACTTAAAAGAAAAAACTCTAAGCTTAGAACTGTAACTTACAAACCTGTTCCCATCTGCCTAATTTATCCTTCTCTCCTTTGTATCTCTATGCACAAAACCCCTAATTTATTGTGATAATACACAAACCTATAAATGGCCGCACTTCTAGTGATTAATTCACATAACTATATAGCAACAAATCAATAATAAACATCTGGATTTTAGAAACAATAGGAAGCATACCGTTTCGACACCAAAACATGAACTGCAATGTGTTTCATTGTGTTCAAACCTCCAAATAACTGCAGAAAAAAAAACAAACACAGGTTAGTTTGTAATACACATCAGCAGTATAATTAATTTTGCGAATAATACAGATAGAATGAGCTAGTAGTTAGTATCAACCTGTGTTTTTGGTCACTATTCTGATAGAATTTATTATAATTGAACTAATAATATAAACCTTTAAATAAGACTGTATAGGATACTGTATGTATTATATAGACAAGATATGTATGTAGTAAATTAAATAGACTTTGAAAATCTTACCCTTACCCACAAAACCCTGTTCTCAAATAATAAATACAATCAGCCTCATTCGAGCGTTGAGGATACGAATCCGACCCACCACCCAACCCTAACTGCCACCAAACAACAAGGGATGTTACTTGAGAATAATATAGATTGTAACTAGTGTACCTGAGGGTGAGCAAGGGCACATACCAGGGATGTTTTTAGCAACATGAAGTGGAAGATCATAAGTTGCACACCCACAAGAATATATGATCACATCCCCTAGAGGTGTAATATGACCACGATTTCTTGCAGATGATGCAGAACACACAAAGTCTAATACACATATCTGTACATATCCCAACAACCAATATCTGAAAAATAAAGAGGATGTCATTTTGCTTACTATAACCAGTAAGTACACAAACATAATTGTCAAAATAACCTATAACTAACTAAGCATATACAACACTGTATACATAACTGTCCTGAAGAATATCAGAATCAATTTACATGTATGCAAATATTCATTTCTATATAACATGGTGTGATCTTACCATGTTGTACATCTGATCAGTCTTTCTGCCATGCTACATCATGTATAACTACTGCTTTTAGCAATCCACAAGAGATTAGAATAAAATACCTTTTTTATAGAATTCTCACAGCCCAAGTGATTAAATTCGATTAAGCTGCAGCCTGCAGGGATACCAACATGAAACCATAAAGGATTCAACATTTCATTCATTATTTATGGGCATCTTCCTCATACACCACCACCACCATCACTATGGAGAGATCATTTCCCAGCCATCGGTTTGTAGCAGCCACCTATCTCTGCTGCATCATTGCATCGTTGCACGTAGTACAACGAATGTCACCTATGGACCATTCAGAGGTGAGTCACCATGGTCAACCTCCAAGGAATTCCAACACTTGTTTTCACTTAAGATGTCGTCTAGTCTACAATAATCTACAACTGCCATCACCACCACCTGTTATATCTGAAGAGATTGGTACAAGATTTGGGTCAGAGAAAAGACTAGTTCCTGGTGGACCCAACCCTCTCCAAAACTAAAGATTATCTTAATCTAGACTAAAGCTGATAAAAGAACATATCATACATTTTTAATAAGCTCCATTGCCAGGTCCTTTGCTGATTCGCCATCAGGGTAATACATAGAACCAATCAAATTGCTAAACTCGTCAACGCCCTCTAGAACAGTGCGAACCTGTAGGTTACTTCATTAGCAAACAAGATAAATTTTCAACTAAGCAATTTGTTAGATCAAATCTGTGCCAATAGAATAACACACATTTAGCTAACAGATTAATACATCTCTGTTCAGCACACGAGTCTCGGTAAAATGTTTAGCTTCCCTCCCGAAAGCATCAGGGGAAACTTCATTAAAAGTTGGCGAGGCTGGAATTCTTTGAGCTGAGGTTAAGGGCCCACGAGACTCGCCATTAGTTTCTCCATTCGGTTCATCAGATGATACATCAGTTGCTATGGTACATCAAACATGTAAAATAAGGGAGCAACCGAGCAAAAGGTTTATTTTACAAGTAAAAAGAATGTCAAACAAAAGACCCTTGTTCTGAACTATGGTACCTGGCATGGAATATTATGCTTTTATAAGATAATGGGTATATTATCTTATAAGCCTCGCATACTCTACTAGAAAACACAGTAGCAGTTCACAGTAGCAGTTGATCAGAAACACGAAAGATGAACTCCTGCAACTAATTCTTCGAACGACTTCAGCCAAATGAACAAAAACACAAATATTTGTTAATTAAAGCGAAAAAATGCATCAATCAGATGTGTAAGCATCGAAATGTGAGTGTACAACATGCTTAATGATCAAACTAACAACGAGGTGTGATTAATTTTGCAATGGAGACACGGTCTTCGTAAGCATCATAACAAACCCTAATATTTGTAGAAGGAGGCGAAAATGGCGCTGCGATGATGAGAAGAAAACCCTAGTTCGCAGAAGAAATTAAAGAGATGCATACCTGCGTCGATGAGAGGTGAGATGGAATCGTAGGTGGGATGCAGCCGGAGGTGAGAACGATGGCTAGGGTTTTTCTACGGCGACCTTCTTCGGCTGGAGGAATAGATTATACCAGTGACGCGAATCTCAGATGAACAACGATTTGTGTGGATCGATTTTGTAGAGTGAATGTGTGAACGGGAGATGAAAACGTGTGAGAAGCGAGATTATACTGTGGATGAAACTTTGTGGAGGGAGATGGACATTTTGTGGAGCGATGCAGAGGTGGAAAATGGGAAATGGCGGCGAATGAAATTTAGGGCAAAATTTAAGCGGGAAACAAAAATAAAAAGTGACACTTTTAAGATGACGCGTACTTTTTAAGGTGTCCTCCGTGTTTTTTTATTTTTATTATGACAGAAATCTTATGACGCGCAGAGATGCGCGTCATCTACTCTTAAGATTTTACAATTTATGACAGATTTTTAATGACACATATTTTTGCGCGTCATAAACAAGCGCGCGTCATTGTTCGCGTGTCAAGAAAGGCTATGTTTCTAGTAGTGCACTAATGTGTGTATATAACCAATACGTTGTGTTTAGGACAAATGATGGCACAATAAAGTGGGTTTAGGGACAATGAGGGTTAGTTGGCACCAATGAGTCCTAATAAGGTGTGTATATAACCAATAAGTTGTGTTTACGACCAATTATGGCCCAATATGGTGTGTTTAGTTGGGACTAATGAGTCCCACTAAGGCGTGTATATAACCAATAAGTTATGTTTTGGACTAATGATGGCCCAATAAGGTGTGTTTAGTAGGGCAATGAGGGTCGGCTAGGACCAATAAGTCCTAGTAAGGTGTGTATATAACCAATAAGTTGTGTTTAGGACCAATGATGGCGCAATAATGTGTGTTTAGTTGGGACTAATGAGTCCCTCTAAGGTGTGTATATAACCAATAAGTTGTGTTTAGGACCAATGATGGCCCAATAAGGTGTGTTTAGTAGGGCAATGAGGATCGGTTGGGACCAATAAGTCCTAGTAAGGTGTGTCTTATATAACCAACAAGTTGTGTTTAGGACCAATGATGGCCCAATAATGTGTGTTTAAGGGCAATGAGGGTCAGTTGGGACCAATGAGTCCCAATAAATTGTGTATATAAATAATAAGTTGTGTTTACGACCAATTATGGCCCAATAAGATGTGTTTAGTTGGGACCAATGAGTCCCACTAATGTGTGTATATAACCAATACATTGTGTTTAGGACCAATGATGGCACAATAAATTGGGTTTAGGGACAATGAGGGTTAGTTGGCACCAATGAGTCCTAATAAGGTGTTTATATAACCAGTAAGTTGTGTTTACGACCAATTATAGCCCAATATGGTGTGTTTAGTTGGGACTAATGAGCCCCACTAAGGTGTGTATGTAACCATTAAGTTATGTTTTCGACTAGTGATGGCCCAATAAGGTGTGTTTAGTAGGGCAATGAGGGTCGGCTGGGACCAATAAGTCCTAGTAAGGTGTGTATATAACCAATAAGTTGTGTTTAGGACCAATGATGGCCCAATAATGTGTGTTTAAGGGCAATGAGGGTCAGTTGGGCCCAATGAGTCCCAATAAAGTGTGTATATAACCAATAAGTTGTGTTTACGACCAATTATGGCACAATAAGGTGTGTTTAGTTGGGACCAATGAGTCCCACTAAGGTGTGTATATAACCAAAAGTTGTGTTTAGGACCAATGATGGCCCAATAAGGTGTGTTTAGTAGGGCAATGAGGATCGGTTGGGACCAATAAGTCCTAGTAAGGTGTGTCTTATATAACCAACAAGTTTTGTTTAGGAGCAATAATGGCCCAATAATGTGTGTTTAAGGGCAATGAGGGTCAGTTGGGACCAATGAGTCCCAATAAAATGTGTATATTACTAATAAGTTATGTTTACGACCAATTATGGCCCAAAAGGTGTGTTTAGTTGGGACCAATGAGTCCCACTAATGTGTGTATATAACCAATATGTTGTGTTTAGGACCAATGATGGCACAATAAAGTGGGTTTAGGGACAGTGAGGGTTAGTTGGCACCAATGAGTCCTAATAAGTTGTTTATATAACCAATAAGTTGTGTTTACGATCAATTATGGCCCAATATGGTTTGTTTAGTTGGGACTAATGAGTCCCACTAAGGTGTGTATAAAACCAATAAGTTATGTTTAGGACCAATGATGGCCCAATAAGGTGTGTTTAGTAGAGCAATGAGGGTCGGTTAGGACAAATAAGTCCTAGTAAGGTGTGTATATAACCAATAAGTTGTGTTTAGGACCAATGATGGCCCAATAATGTGTGTTTAGTTGGGACTAATGAGTCCCACTAAGGTGTGTATATAACCAATAAGTTGTGTTTAGGACCAATGATGGCCCAATAAGGTGTGTTTAGTAGGACAATGAGGATCGAATGCGACCAATAATTCCTAGTAAGGTGTGTCTTATATAACCAATAAGTTGTGTTTAGGACCAATGATGGCCCAATAATGTGTGTTTAAGGGCAATGAGGGTCAGTTGGGACCAATGAGTCCCAATAAAGTGTGTATATAACTAATAAGTTGTGTTTACGACCAATTATGGCCCAATAAGGTGTGTTTAGTTGGGACCAATGAGTCCCACTAATGTGTGTATATAACCAATACATTGTGTTGAGGACAAATGATGGCACAATAAAGTGGGTTTAGGGACAATGAGGGTTAGTTGGCACCAATGAGTCCTAATAAGGTGTGTATATAACCAATAATTTGTGTTTACGACCAATTATCGCCCAATATGGTGTGTTTAGTTGGGACTAATGAGTCCCACTAAGGTGTGTATATAACCAATAAGTTATGTTTTGGACTAATGATGGCCCAATAAGGTGAGTTTAGTAGGGCAATGAGGGTCGGCTGGGACCAATAACTCCTAGTAAGGTGTGTATATAACCAATAAGTTGTGTTTAGGACCAATTATGGCCCAATAATGTGTGTTTAAGGGCAATGAGGGTCAGTTGGGCCCAATGAGTCCCAATAAAGTGTGTATATAACCAATAAGTTGTGTTTACGACTAATTATGGCCCAATAAGGTGTGTTTAGTTGGGACCAATGAGTCCCACTAAGGTGTGTATATAACCAATAAGTTGTGTTTAGGACCAATGATGGCCCAATAAGTTGTGTTTAGTAGGGCAATGAGGATCGGTTGGGACCAATAAGTCCTAGTAAGGTGTGTCTTATATAACCAATAAGTTGTCTTTAGGAGCAATGATGGCCCAATAATGTGTGTTTAAGGGGAATGAGGGTCAGTTGGAACCAATGAGTCCAAATAAAGTGTGTATATAACCAATACGTTGTGTTTAGGACCAATGATGGCACAATAAAGTGGGTTTAGGGACAATGAGGGTTAGTTGGCACCAATGAGTCCTAATAAGGTGTTTATATAACCAATAAGTTGTGTTTACGACCAATTATGGCCCAATATGGTGTGTTTAGTTGGGACTAATGAGTCCCACTAAAGTGTGTATAAAACCAATAAGTTATGTTTAGGACCAATGATGGCCCAATAAGGTGTGTTTAGTAGGGCAATGAGGGTCGGTTAGGACCAATAAGTCCTAGTAAGCTGTGTATATAACCAATAAGTTGTGTTTAGGACCAATGATGGCCCAATAATGTGTGTTTAGTTGGGACTAATGAGTCCCACTAAGGTGTGTATATAACCAATAAGTTGTGTTTAGGTCCATTGATGGCACAATAAGGTGTGTTTAGTAGGGCCCTGACGATCGGTTGCGACCAATAAGTCCTAGTAAGGTGTGTCTTATATAACCAACAAGTTGTGTTTAGGACCAATGATGGCCCAATAATGTATGTTTAAGGGAAATGAGGTTCAGTTGGGACCAATGAGTCCTAATAAAGTGTGTATATAAATAATAAGTTGTGTTTACGACGAATTATGGCCCAATAAGGTGTGTTTAGTTGGGACCAATGAGTCCCACTAATGTGTGTATATAACCAATACGTTGTGTTTAGGACCAATGATGGCACAATAAAGTGGGTTTAGGGACAATGAGGGTTAGTTGGCACCAATGAGTCCTAATAAGGTGTTTATATAACCAATAAGTTGTGTTTACGACCAATTATGGACCAATATGGTGTGTTTAGTTGGGACTAATGAGTCCCACTAAAGTGTGTATAAAACCAATAAGTTATGTTTAGGACCAATGATGGCCCAATAAGGTGTGTTTAGTAGGGCAATGAGGGTCGGTTAGGACCAATAAGTCCTAGTAAGGTGTGTATATAACCAATAAGTTGTGTTTAGGACCAATGATGGCCCAATAATGTGTGTTTAGTTGGGACTAATGAGTCCCACTAAGGTGTGTATATAACCAATAAGTTGTGTTTAGGTCCAATGATGGCCCAATAAGGTGTGTTTAGTAGGGCCCTGAGGATCGGTTGCGACCAATAAGTCCTAGTAAGGTGTGTCTTATATAACCAACAAGTTGTGTTTAGGACCAATGATGGCCCCATAATGTATGTTTAAGGGAAATGAGGTTCAGTTGGGACCAATGAGTCCTAATAAAGTGTGTATATAAATAATAAGTTGTGTTTACGACGAATTATGGCCCAATAAGGTGTGTTTAGTTGGGACCAATGAGTCCCACTAATGTGTGTATATAACCAATACGTTGTGTTTAGGACCAATGATGGCACAATAAAGTGGGTTTAGGGACAATGAGGGTTAGTTGGCACCAATGAGTCCTAATAAGGTGTTTATATAACCAATAAGTTGTGTTTACGACCAATTATGGACCAATATGGTGTGTTTAGTTGGGACTAATGAGTCCCACTAAAGTGTGTATATAACCAATAAGTTATGTTTAGGACCAATGATGGCCCAATAAGGTGTGTTTAGTAGGGCAATGAGGGTCGGTTAGGACCAATAAGTCCTAGTAAGGTGTGTATATAACCAATAAGTTGTGTTTAGGACCAATGATGGCCCAATAATGTGTGTTTAGTTGGGACTAATGAGTCCCACTAAGGTGTGTATATAACCAATAAGTTGTGTTTAGGACCAATGATGGCACAATAAGGTGTGTTTAGTAGGGCCATGAGGATCGGTTGCGACCAATAAGTCCTAGTAAGGTGTGTCTTATATAACCAACAAGTTGTGTTTAGGACCAATGATGGCCCCATAATGTGTGTTTAAGGGCAATGAGGTTCAGTTGGGACCAATGAGTCCTAATAAAGTGTGTATATAAATAATAAGTTGTGTTTACGACGAATTATGGCCCAATAAGGTGTGTTTAGTTGGGACCAATGAGTCCCACTAATGTGTGTATATAACCAATACGTTGTGTTTAGGACCAATGATGGCACAATAAAGTGGGTTTAGGGACAATGAGGGTTAGTTGGCACCAATGAGTCCTAATAAGGTGTTTATATAACCAGTAAGTTGTGTTTACGACCAATTATAGCCCAATATGGTGTGTTTAGTTGGGACTAATGAGCCCCACTAAGGTGTGTATGTAACCAATAAGTTATGTTTTGGACTAGTGATGGCCCAATAAGGTGTGTTTAGTAGAGCAATGAGGGTCGGCTGGGACCAATAAGTCCTAGTAAGGTGTGTATATAACCAATAAGTTGTGTTTAGGACCAATGATGGCCCAATAATGTGTGTTTAAGGGCAATGAGGGTCAGTTGGGCCCAATGAGTCCCAATAAAGTGTGTATATAACCAATAAGTTGTGTTTACGACCAATTATGGCCCAATAAGGTGTGTTTAGTTTGGACCAATGAGTCCCACTAAGGTGTGTATATAACCAAAAGTTGTGTTTAGGACCAATGATGGCCCAATAAGGTGTGTTTAGTAGGGCAATGAGGATCGGTTGGGACCAATAAGTCCTAGTAAGGTGTGTCTTATATAACCAATAAGTGTTGTTTAGGAGCAATGATGGCCCAATAATGTGTGTTTAAGGGCAATGAGGGTCAGTTGGGACCAATGAGTCCCAATAAAGTGTGTATATTACTAATAAGTTGTGTTTACGACCAATTATGGCCCAAAAGGTGTGTTTAGTTGGGACCAATGAGTCCCACTAATGTGTGTATATAACCAATACGTTGTGTTTAGGACCAATGATGGCACAATAAAGTGGGTTTAGGGACAATGAGGGTTAGTTGGCACCAATGAGTCCTAATAAGGTGTTTATATAACCAATAAGTTGTGTTTACGACCAATTATGGCCCAATATGGTGTGTTTAGTTGGGACTAATGAGTCCCACTAAGGTGTGTATAAAACCAATAAGTTATGTTTAGGACCAATGATGGCCCAATAAGGTGTGTTTAGTAGGGCAATGAGGGTCGGTTAGGACCAATAAGTCCTAGTAAGGTGTGTATATAACCAATAAGTTGTGTTTAGGACCAATGATGGCCCAATAATGTGTGTTTAGTTGGGACTAATGAGTCCCACTAAGGTGTGTATATAACCAATAAGTTGTGTTTAGGACCAATGATGGCCCAATAAGGTGTGTTTAGTAGGACAATGAGGATCGGTTGCGACCAATAAGTCCTAGTAAGGTGTGTCTTATATAACCAATAAGTTGTGTTTAGGACCAATGATGGCCCAATAATGTGTGTTTAAGGGCAATGAGGGTCAGTTGGGACCAATGAGTCCCTATAAAGTGTGTATATAACTAATAAGTTGTGTTTACGACCAATTGTGGCCCAATAAGGTGTGTTTAGTTGGGACCAATGAGTCCCACTAATGTGTGTATATAACCAATACGTTGTGTTTAGGACAAATGATGGCACAATAAAGTGGGTTTAGGGACAATGAGGGTTAGTTGGCACCAATGAGTCCTAATAAGGTGTGTATATAACCAATAAGTTGTGTTTACGACCAATTATGGCCCAAAATGGTGTGTTTAGTTGGGACTAATGAGTCCCACTAAGGTGTGTATATAACCAATAAGTTATGTTTTGGACTAATGATGGCCCAATAAGGTGTGTTTAGTAGGGCAATGAGGGTCGGTTAGGACCAATAAGTCCTAGTAAGGTGTGTATATAACCAATAAGTTGTCTTTAGGACCAATGATGGCGCAATAATGTGTGTTTAGTTGGGACTAATGAGTCCCACTAAGGTGTGTATATAACCAATAAGTTGTGTTTAGGACCAATGATGGCCCAATAAGGTGTGTTTAGTAGGGCAATGAGGATCGGTTGGGACCAATAAGTCCTAGTAAGGTGTGTCTTATATAACCAACAAGTTGTGTTTAGGACCAATGATGGCCCAATAATGTGTGTTTAAGGGCTATGAGGGTTAGTTGGGACCAATGAGTCCCTATAAAGTGTGTATATAAATAATAAGTTGTGTTTACGACCAATTATGGCCCAATAAGGTGTGTTTAGTTAGGACCAATGAGTCCCACTAATGTGTGTATATAACCAATACGTTGTGTTTAGGACCAATGATGGCACAATAAAGTGGGTTTAGGGAAAATGAGGGTTAGTTGGC
>JBCNJP010009880.1:0-25978 GCA_039602395.1 Deinandra increscens subsp. villosa | reverse complement strand
GTCCCAACTAAACACACATTATTGGGCCATCATTGGTCCTAAACACAACGTATTGGTTATATGCACACATTAGTGGGACTCATTGGTCCCACTACCCTACTAAACACACCTTATTGGGCCATAATTGGTCGTAAACACAACTTATTGGTTATATACGACACACCTTATTAGGACTCATTGGTCCCAACTGACCCTCATTGCCCTACTAAACACACCTTATTGGGCCATCATTGGTCCTAAACACAACTTATTGGTTATATACACACCTTAGTGGGACTCATTAGTCCCAACTAAACACACATTATTGGGCCATCATTGGTCCTAAACACAACTTATTGGTTATATACACACCTTACTAGGACTTATTGGTTCTAACCGACCCTCACTGCCCTACTAAACACACCTTATTGGGCCATCATTGGTCCTAAACATAATTTATTGGTTATATACACACCTTAGTGGGACTCATTAGTCCCAACTAAACACACCATATTGGGCCATAATTGGTCGTAAACACAACTTATTGGTTATATAAACACCTTATTAGGACTCATTGGTGCCAACTAACCCTCATTGTCCCTAAACCCACTTTATTGTGCCATCATTGGTCCTAAACACAACGTATTGGTTATATGCACACATTAGTGGGACTCATTGGTCCCAACTAAACACACCTTATTGGGCCATAATTGGTCGTAAACACAACTTATTGGTTATATACACACATTATTGGGACTCATTGGTCCCAACTGACCCTCATTGCCCTTAAACACACATTATTGGGCCATCATTGGTCCTAAACACAACTTATTGGTTATATACACACCTTAGTGGGACTCATTAGTCCCAACTAAACACACATTATTGGGCCATCATTGGTCCTAAACACAACTTATTGGTTATATACACACCTTACTAGGACTTATTGGTTCTAACCGACCCTCATTGCCCTACTAAACACACCTTATTGGGCCATCATTGGTCCTAAACATAATTTATTGGTTATATACACACCTTAGTGGGACTCATTAGTCCCAACTAAACACACCATATTGGGCCATAATTGGTCGTAAACACAACTTATTGGTTATATAAACACCTTATTAGGACTCATTGGTGCCAACTAACCCTCATTGTCCCTAAACCTACTTTATTGTGCCATCATTGGTCCTAAACACAACGTATTGGTTATATGCACACATTAGTGGGACTCATTGGTCCCAACTAAACACACCTTATTGGGCCATAATTGGTCGTAAATACAACTTATTGGTTATATACACACATTATTGGGACTCATTGGTCCCAACTGACCCTCATTGCCCTTAAACACACATTATTGGGCCATCATTGGTCCTAAACACAACTTATTGGTTATATACACACCTTAGTGGTACTCATTAGTCCCAACTAAACACACATTATTGGGCCATCATTGGTCCTAAACACAACTTATTGGTTATATACACACCTTACTAGGACTTATTGGTTCTAGCCGACCCTCATTGCCCTACTAAACACACCTTATTGGGCCATCATTGGTCCTAAACATAATTTATTGGTTATATACACACCTTAGTGGGACTCATTAGTCCCAACTAAACACACCATATTGGGCCATAATTGGTCGTAAACACAACTTATTGGTTATATAAACACCTTATTAGGACTCATTGGTGCCAACTAACCCTCATTGTCCCTAAACCCACTTTATTGTGCCATCATTGGTCCTAAACACAACGTATTGGTTATATGCACACATTAGTGGGACTCATTGGTCCCAACTAAACACACCTTATTGGGCCATAATTGGTCGTAAACACAACTTATTGGTTATATACACACATTATTGGGACTCATTGGTCCCAACTGACCCTCATTGCCCTTAAACACACATTATTGGGCCATCATTGGTCCTAAACACAACTTATTGGTTATATAAGACACACCTTACTAGGACTTATTGGTCCCAACGACCCTCATTGCCCTACTAAACACACCTATTGGGCCATCATTGGTCCTAAACACAACTTATTGGTTATATACACACCATTATTAGGGCCATCATTGGTCCTAAACACAACTTATTGGTTATATACACACCTTACTAGGACTTATTGGTTCTAGCCGACCCTCATTGCCCTACTAAACACACCTTATTGGGCCATCATTGGTCCTAAACATAATTTATTGGTTATATACACACCTTAGTGGGACTCATTAGTCCCAACTAAACACACCATATTGGGCCATAATTGGTCGTAAACACAACTTATTGGTTATATAAACACCTTATTAGGACTCATTGGTGCCAACTAACCCTCATTGTCCCTAAACCCACTTTATTGTGCCATCATTGGTCCTAAACACAACGTATTGGTTATATGCACACATTAGTGGGACTCATTGGTCCCAACTAAACACACCTTATTGGGCCATAATTGGTCGTAAACACAACTTATTGGTTATATACACACTTTATTGGGACTCATTGGTCCCAACTGACCCTCATTGCCCTTAAACACACATTATTGGGCCATCATTGGTCCTAAACACAACTTATTGGTTATATAAGACACACCTTACTAGGACTTATTGGTCCCAACCGACCCTCATTGCCCTACTAAACACACCTTATTGGGCCATCATTGGTCCTAAACACAACTTATTGGTTATATACACACCTTAGTGGGACTCATTAGTCCCAACTAAACACACCATATTGGGCCATAATTGGTCGTAAACACAACTTATTGGTTATATAAACACCTTATTAGGACTCATTGGTGCCAACTAACCCTCATTGTCCCTAAACCTATTTTATTGTGCCATCATTGGTCCTAAACACAACGTATTGGTTATATGCACACATTAGTGGGACTCATTGGTCCCAACTAAACACACCTTATTGGGCCATAATTTGTCGTAAATACAACTTATTGGTTATATACACACATTATTGGGACTCATTGGTCCCAACTGACCCTCATTGCCCTTAAACACACATTATTGGGCCATCATTGGTCCTAAACACAACTTATTGGTTATATACACACCTTAGTGGGACTCATTAGTCCCAACTAAACACACATTATTGGGCCATCATTGGTCCTAAACACAACTTATTGGTTATATACACACCTTACTAGGACTTATTGGTTCTAGCCGACCCTCATTGCCCTACTAAACACACCTTATTGGGCCATCATTGGTCCTAAACATAATTTATTGGTTATATACACACCTTAGTGGGACTCATTAGTCCCAACTAAACACACCATATTGGGCCATAATTGGTCGTAAACACAACTTATTGGTTATATAAACACCTTATTAGGACTCATTGGTGCCAACTAACCCTCATTGTCCCTAAACCCACTTTATTGTGCCATCATTGGTCCTAAACACAACGTATTGGTTATATGCACACATTAGTGGGACTCATTGGTCCCAACTAAACACACCTTATTGGGCCATAATTGGTCGTAAACACAACTTATTGGTTATATACACACTTTATTGGGACTCATTGGTCCCAACTGACCCTCATTTCCCTTAAACACACATTATTGGGCCATCATTGGTCCTAAACACAACTTATTGGTTATATAAGACACACCTTACTAGGACTTATTGGTCCCAACCGACCCTCATTGCCCTACTAAACACACCTTATTGGGCCATCATTGGTCCTAAACACAACTTATTGGTTATATACACACCTTAGTGGGACTCATTAGTCCCAACTAAACACACATTATTGGGCCATCATTGGTCCTAAACACAACTTATTGGTTATATACACACCTTACTAGGACTTATTGGTTCTAGCCGACCCTCATTGCCCTACTAAACACACCTTATTGGGCCATCATTGGTCCTAAACATAATTTATTGGTTATATACACACCTTAGTGGGACTCATTAGTCCCAACTAAACACACCATATTGGGCCATAATTGGTCGTAAACACAACTTATTGGTTATATAAACACCTTATTAGGACTCATTGGTGCCAACTAACCCTCATTGTCCCTAAACCCACTTTATTGTGCCATCATTGGTCCTAAACACAACGTATTGGTTATATACACACATTAGTGGGACTCATTGGTCCCAACTAAACACACCTTATTGGGCCATAATTGGTCGTAAACACAACTTATTGGTTATATACACACTTTATTGGGACTCATTGGTCCCAACTGACCCTCATTGCCCTTAAACACACATTATTGGGCCATCATTGGTCCTAAACACAACTTATTGGTTATATAAGACACACCTTACTAGGACTTATTGGTCCCAACCGACCCTCATTGCCCTACTAAACACACCTTATTGGGCCATCATTGGTCCTAAACACAACTTATTGGTTATATACACACCTTAGTGGGACTCATTAGTCCCAACTAAACACACATTATTGGGCCATCATTGGTCCTAAACACAACTTATTGGTTATATACACACCTTACTAGGACTTATTGGTTCTAACCGACCCTCATTGCCCTACTAAACACACCTTATTGGGCCATCATTGGTCCTAAACACAACTTATTGGTTATATAAGACACACCTTACTAGGACTTATTGGTCCCAACCGACCCTCATTGCCCTACTAAACACACCTTATTGGGCCATCATTGGTCCTAAACACAACTTATTGGTTATATACACACCTTAGTGGGACTCATTAGTCCCAACTAAACACACATTATTGGGCCATCATTGGTCCTAAACACAACTTATTGGTTATATACACACCTTACTAGGACTCATTGGTTCTAACCGACCCTCACTGCCCTACTAAACACACCTTATTAGGCCATCATTGGTCCTAAACATAATTTATTGGTTATATACACACCTTAGTGGGACTCATTAGTCCCAGCTAATCACACCATATTGGGCCATAATTGGTCATAAACACAACTTATTGGTTATATAAACACCTTATTAGGACTCATTGGTGCCAACTAACCCTCATTGTCCCTAAACCCACTTTATTGTGCCATCATTGGTCCTAAACACAACGTATTGGTTATATGCACACATTAGTGGGACTCATTGGTCCCAACTAAACACACCTTATTGGGCCATAATTGGTCGTAAACACAACTTATTGGTTATATACACACATTATTGGGACTCATTGGTCCCAACTGACCCTCATTGCCCTTAAACACACATTATTGGGCCATCATTGGTCCTAAACACAACTTATTGGTTATATACACACCTTAGTGGGACTCATTAGTCCCAACTAAACACACATTATTGGGACATCATTGGTCCTAAACACAACTTATTGGTTATATACACACCTTACTAGGACTTATTGGTTCTAACCGACCCTCACTGCCCTACTAAACACACCTTATTGGGCCATCATTGGTCCTAAACATAATTTATTGGTTATATACACACCTTAGTGGGACTCATTAGTCCAAACTAAACACACCATATTGGGCCATAATTGGTCGTAAACACAACTTATTGGTTATATAAACACCTTATTAGGACTCATTGGTGCCAACTAACCCTCATTGTCCCTAAACCTACTTTATTGTGCCATCATTGGTCCTAAACACAACGTATTGGTTATATGCACACATTAGTGGGACTCATTGGTCCCAACTAAACACACCTTATTGGGCCATAATTGGTCGTAAACACAACTTATTGGTTATATACACACCTTAGTGGGACTCATTAGTCCCAACTAAACACACATTATTGGGACATCATTGGTCCTAAACACAACTTATTGGTTATATACACACCTTACTAGGACTTATTGGTTCTAACCGACCCTCACTGCCCTACTAAACACTCCTTATAGGGCCATCATTGGTCCTAAACACAAATTATTGTTTATATACACACCTTACTAGGACTTATTGGTCCTAACCGACATCATTGGTCCTAAACATAACTTATTGGTTATATAAACACCTTAGGGGGACTCGTTAGTGCCAAATAAACACACCATACTGGGCCATAATGGGTCGTAAACACAACTTATTGGTTATATAAACACCTTATTAGGACTCATTGGTGCCAACTAACCCTCGTTGTCCCTAAACCCACTTTATTGTGCCATCATTGGTCCTAAACACAACGTATTGGTCATATACACACATTAGTGGGACTCATTGGTCCCAACTAAACACACCTTTTTGGGCCATAATTGGTCGTAAACAGAACTTATTGGTTATATACACACCTTAGTGGGACTCATTAGTCCCAACTAAACACACATTATTGGGCCATCGTTGGTCCTAAACACAACTTATTGGTTATATACACACCTTACTAGGACTTATTGGTTCTAACCGACCCTCATTACCCTACTAAACACACCTTATTGGGCCATCATTGGTCATAAAAATAACTTATTGGTTATATACACACCTTAGTGGGACTCATTAGTCCCAACTAAACACACCATATTGGGCCATAATTGGTCGTAAACACAACTTATTGATTATATAAACACCTTATTAGGACTCATTGGTGCCAACTAACCTTCATTGTCCCTAAACCCTTGGTCCTAAACACAACGTATTGGTCATATACACACATTAGTGGGACTCATTGGTCCCAACTAAACACACCTTTTTGGGCCATAATTGGTCGTAAACACAACTTATTGGTTATATACACACTTTATTGGGACTCATTGGTCCCAACTGACCCTTATTGCCCTGAAACACACATTATTGGGCCATCATTGGTCCTAAACACAACTTATTGGTTATATAAGACACACCTTACTAGGACTTATTGGTCCCAACCGACCCTCATTGCCCTACTAAACACACCTTATTGGGCCATCATTGGTCCTAAACACAACTTATTGGTTATATACACACCTTAGTGGGACTCATTAGTCCCAACTAAACACACATTATTGGGCCATCATTGGTCCTAAACACAACTTATTGGTTATATACACACCTTACTAGGACTTATTGGTTCTAACCGACCCTCATTGCCCTACTAAACACACCTTATTGGGCCATCATTGGTCCTAAACACAACTTATTGGTTATATAAGACACACCTTACTAGGACTTATTGGTCCCAACCGACCCTCATTGCCCTACTAAACACACCTTATTGGGCCATCATTGGTCCTAAACACAACTTATTGGTTATATACACACCTTAGTGGGACTCATTAGTCCCAACTAAACACACATTATTGGGCCATCATTGGTCCTAAACACAACTTATTGGTTATATACACACCTTACTAGGACTTATTGGTTCTAACCGACCCTCACTGCCCTACTAAACACACCTTATTGGGCCATCATTGGTCCTAAACATAATTTATTGGTTATATACACACCTTAGTGGGACTCATTAGTCCCAACTAAACACACCATATTGGGCCATAATTGGTCGTAAACACAACTTATTGGTTATATAAACACCTTATTAGGACTCATTGGTGCCAACTAACCCTCATTGTCCCTAAACCCACTTTATTGTGCCATCATTGGTCCTAAACACAACGTATTGGTTATATGCACACATTAGTGGGACTCATTGGTCCCAACTAAACACACCTTATTGGGCCATAATTGGTTGTAAACACAACTTATTGGTTATATACACACTTTACTGGGACTCATTGGTCCCAACTGACCCTCATTTCCCTTAAACACACATTATTGGGCCATCATTGGTCCTAAACACAACTTATTGGTTATATAAGACACACCTTACTAGGACTTATTGGTCCCAACCGACCCTCATTGCCCTACTAAACACACCTTATTGGGTCATCATTGGTCCTAAACACAACTTATTGGTTATATACACACCTTAGTGGGACTCATTAGTCCCAACTAAACACACATTATTGGGCCATCATTGGTCCTAAACACAACTTATTGGTTATATACACACCTTACTAGGACTTATTGGTTCTAGCCGACCCTCATTGCCCTACTAAACACACCTTATTGGGCCATCATTGGTCCTAAACATAATTTATTGGTTATATACACACCTTAGTGGGACTCATTAGTCCCAACTAAACACACCATATTGGGCCATAATGGGTCGTAAACACAACTTATTGGTTATATAAACACCTTATTAGGACTCATTGGTGCCAACTAACCCTCATTGTCCCTAAACCCACTTTATTGTGCCATCATTGGTCCTAAACACAACGTATTGGTTATATACACACATTAGTGGGACTCATTGGTCCCAACTAAACACACCTTATTGGGCCATAATTGGTCGTAAACACAACTTATTGGTTATATACACACTCTATTGGGACTCATTGGTCCCAACTGACCCTTATTGCCCTTAAAGACACATTATTGGGCCATCATTGGTCCTAAACACAACTTATTGGTTATATAAGACACACCTTACTAGGACTTATTGGTCCCAACCGACCCTCATTGCCCTACTAAACACACCTTATTGGGCCATCATTGGTCCTAAACACAACTTATTGGTTATATACACACCTTAGTGGGACTCATTAGTCCCAACTAAACACACATTATTGGGCCATCATTGGTCCTAAACACAACTTATTGGTTGTATACACACCTTACTAGGACTTATTGGTTCTAGCCGACCCTCATTGCCCTACTAAACACACCTTATTGGGCCATCATTGGTCCTAAACATAATTTATTGGTTATATACACACCTTAGTGGGACTCATTAGTCCCAACTAAACACACCATATTGGGCCATAATGGGTCGTAAACACAACTTATTGGTTATATAAACACCTTATTAGGACTCATTGGTGCCAACTAACCCTCATTGTCCCTAAACCCACTTTATTGTGCCATCATTGGTCCTAAACACAACGTATTGGTTATATACACACATTAGTGGGACTCATTGGTCCCAACTAAACACACCTTATTGGGCCATAATTGGCTGTAAACACAACTTATTGGTTATATACACACTTTATTGGGACTCATTGGTCCCAACTGACCCTCATTGCCCTTAAACTCACATTATTGGGCCATCATTGGTCCTAAACACAACTTATTGGTTATATAAGACACACCTTACTAGGACTTATTGGTCCCAACCGACCCTCATTGCCCTACTAAACACTCCTTATAGGGCCATCATTGGTCCTAAACACAAATTATTGTTTATATACACACCTTACTAGGACTTATTGGTCCTAACCGACATCATTGGTCCTAAACATAACTTATTGGTTATATAAACACCTTAGGGGGACTCGTTAGTGCCAAATAAACACACCATACTGGGCCATAATGGGTCGTAAACACAACTTATTGGTTATATAAACACCTTATTAGGACTCATTGGTGCCAACTAACCCTCGTTGTCCCTAAACCCACTTTATTGTGCCATCATTGGTCCTAAACACAACGTATTGGTCATATACACACATTAGTGGGACTCATTGGTCCCAACTAAACACACCTTTTTGGGCCATAATTGGTCGTAAACAGAACTTATTGGTTATATACACACCTTAGTGGGACTCATTAGTCCCAACTAAACACACATTATTGGGCCATCGTTGGTCCTAAACACAACTTATTGGTTATATACACACCTTACTAGGACTTATTGGTTCTAACCGACCCTCATTGCCCTACTAAACACACCTTATTGGGCCATCATTGGTCATAAAAATAACTTATTGGTTATATACACACCTTAGTGGGACTCATTAGTCCCAACTAAACACACCATATTGGGCCATAATTGGTCGTAAACACAACTTATTGATTATATAAACACCTTATTAGGACTCATTGGTGCCAACTAACCTTCATTGTCCCTAAACCCACTTTATTGTGCCATCATTGGTCCTAAACACAACGTATTGGTCATATACACACATTAGTGGGACTCATTGGTCCCAACTAAACACACCTTTTTGGGCCATAATTGGTCGTAAACACAACTTATTGGTTATATACACACTTTATTGGGACTCATTGGTCCCAACTGACCCTTATTGCCCTGAAACACACATTATTGGGCCATCATTGGTCCTAAACACAACTTATTGGTTATATAAGACACACCTTACTAGGACTTATTGGTCCCAACCGACCCTCATTGCCCTACTAAACACACCTTATTGGGCCATCATTGGTCCTAAACACAACTTATTGGTTATATACACACCTTAGTGGGACTCATTAGTCCCAACTAAACACACATTATTGGGCCATCATTGGTCCTAAACACAACTTATTGGTTATATACACACCTTACTAGGACTTATTGGTTCTAACCGACCCTCATTGCCCTACTAAACACACCTTATTGGGCCATCATTGGTCCTAAACACAACTTATTGGTTATATAAGACACACCTTACTAGGACTTATTGGTCCCAACCGACCCTCATTGCCCTACTAAACACACCTTATTGGGCCATCATTGGTCCTAAACACAACTTATTGGTTATATACACACCTTAGTGGGACTCATTAGTCCCAACTAAACACACATTATTGGGCCATCATTGGTCCTAAACACAACTTATTGGTTATATACACACCTTACTAGGACTTATTGGTTCTAACCGACCCTCACTGCCCTACTAAACACACCTTATTGGGCCATCATTGGTCCTAAACATAATTTATTGGTTATATACACACCTTAGTGGGACTCATTAGTCCCAACTAAACACACCATATTGGGCCATAATTGGTCGTAAACACAACTTATTGGTTATATAAACACCTTATTAGGACTCATTGGTGCCAACTAACCCTCATTGTCCCTAAACCCACTTTATTGTGCCATCATTGGTCCTAAACACAACGTATTGGTTATATGCACACATTAGTGGGACTCATTGGTCCCAACTAAACACACCTTATTGGGCCATAATTGGTTGTAAACACAACTTATTGGTTATATACACACTTTATTGGGACTCATTGGTCCCAACTGACCCTCATTGCCCTTAAACTCACATTATTGGGCCATCATTGGTCCTAAACACAACTTATTGGTTATATAAGACACACCTTACTAGGACTTATTGGTCCCAACCGACCCTCATTGCCCTACTAAACACTCCTTATAGGGCCATCATTGGTCCTAAACACAAATTATTGTTTATATACACACCTTACTAGGACTTATTGGTCCTAACCGACATCATTGGTCCTAAACATAACTTATTTGTTATATAAACACCTTAGGGGGACTCGTTAGTGCCAAATAAACACACCATACTGGGCCATAATGGGTCGTAAACACAACTTATTGGTTATATAAACACCTTATTAGGACTCATTGGTGCCAACTAACCCTCGTTGTCCCTAAACCCACTTTATTGTGCCATCATTGGTCCTAAACACAACGTATTGGTCATATACACACATTAGTGGGACTCATTGGTCCCAACTAAACACACCTTTTTGGGCCATAATTGGTCGTAAACACAACTTATTGGTTATATACACACTTTATTGGGACTCATTGGTCCCAACGGACCCTCATTGCCCTTAAACACACATTATTGGGCCATCATTGGTCCTAAACACAACTTATTGGTTATATAAGACACACCTTACTAGGACTTATTGGTACCAACCGACCCTCGTTGCCCTACTAAACACACCTTATTGGGCCATCATTGGTCCTAAACACAACTTATTGGTTATATACACACCTTAGTGGGACTCATTAGTCCCAACTAATCACACATTATTGGGCCATCATTGGTCCTAAACACAACTTATTGGTTATATACACACCTTACTAGGACTTATTGGTTCTAACCGACCCTCATTGCCCTACTAAACACACCTTATTGGGCCATCATTGGTCCTAAACATAATTTATTGGTTATATACACACCTTAGTGGGACTCATTAGTCCCAACTAAACTCACCATATTGGGCCATAATTGGTCGTAAACACAACTTATTGGTTATATACACACCTTAGTGGGACTCATTAGTCCCAACTAAATGTTAGGACCGATTTTCACTACGAGAATCTCGATCTTGAGCAAGAATAAAGGATCAAATGAGAAAAACTCAAAACAAATGAAGAGGATGATGATGATGAATCATGAATAATCATAAACAAGAAAGAAAGATGAACATAGTCGAATGATTTCATATAACCGAATGATTAGTTACAAGAAATCATGAACAGTCATGTGAATCGATTTAGAGACTGGGTTGTGATGCTCGAGGCTTGCGAGATTGGACCGAAGACCGTTTTCCGGAAAAGTCAACCGTTCGGGTCAACGGTCAACGTAAAAGTCAACGAAAGATCGGTTCGAACGAGTCAAGCTTCGGATAACTTTGATTTAATTATTATTTATGTTTATCTCATTTACTTGTAATTTTGTTCATTCAGTCATGTTTTTCTGTTGTTAGTCACCCTCACTATATATAGTGAGGGTGCCCATTACAAGTAAAGGAGTCTCCGAATGTGGAGATGATGATTTTCTTGTAGAGTGTGAGATTTCCATTCTAGAGAGAGAGTGAGTCATGGATTTTCTAGAGAGAGATTGTGTGTTGTTCATGATTTCTTGTAACTAATCATTCGGTTATATGAAATCATTCGACTATGTTCATCATCTTTCTTGTTTATGATTATTCATGATTCATCATCATCATTCTCTTCATTTGTTTTGAGTTTTTCTCATTTGATCCTTTATTCTTGCTCAAGATCGAGATTCTCGTAGTGAAAATCGGTCCTAACAAATGGTATCAGAGCGGGTACCGATCAGATTCATCTCACCGTGAATCTGGTCACTCGAATCTGGATTTTGAGCTTGAATGGTGAAGATGAGAAAACTTATTTTTTAGAGACTTTTTTCTATTTTTCTTCATTTCTGGATGGATTCTGATGATATGGATGATGGATTCATGTTTGGGAGTTCATTTAGATGTTATTTCATCATCTACTTGTTCAAATTTGTTGGAAAATTGAAGATCCGAGCTCATTTTTTCGTAACTTTGGGGTTTTTCCCGTATTTGGGATTTTTGAAGATTTTGGAGCTTGATTCTTCATTTTCTGGGCATTTCTTCATGGATTTGGATGATATGAGGTATGATTCTCAGTGGAAAACGCATTCCGGATCAATTGGAAGCATCCGTTTCGTCTGAATCTCAACAGTTTGGGCAGATCTGGAAAAACACACACTAGTGCGTGTTTCATGGTGTTCTTCGTGTTCTTGAAGATTTGCAGAATTTTGGAGACTGTTTTGATCCGATTAGCTGCTGTTTATGGGTTGTTGGTGGCCACAATAATCTCGTGAATGGTTCAGCTTCATATTTCGTGCATCATTACGGGTTTTCCTTACGGTTTTGGGCAGATTCAAGTTAACAAGTAAGTTCTTCGTGTTCATCGATTTTCCAGAATTGTTCATCAGCTTTGAAGTTATGAAGATTGCCCTAGCGGACTTCTTCTCTCCTTAGCGAACTTCATCAGTTTTTAGCGGACTTGAAGCTTGTCTTAGCGTACTTGTTCTGTGCTTAGCGAACTTGAGTCCTTAGCGGACTTCAGAGGTGCCTTAGCGGACTTCTGGAAAGCTTAGCGTACTTGTTTGCTTAGCGAACTTGTTTACTGGGTTTTCGTTCGAGTTCGTTTCAGATGATTTTGTTCATACAGAGTTGTAGAGGACGTCGATACGAGTTCGTGGGTATAAATTTCATCAAATTTGGTTGAGTATTCATGGAGATATGGCCTCTTTACGTTTTTCCGGTGGTCATTCGATTTTCCGGTGGCATCTCCGACTGTATTAGGGTTTTGGTGTTGAAGACGACTTTCTGGGAACATGAGATGACGTGTCGGGTTACTAATGGTCTCGAAGGAATTTCTCTCTCTCTCATTTTGTCGGATTACCTTTGTCAACCCTATTGGTTGTTGAATTGTGATTGGGCCGAGAGTTTCACGTGGGACCAACTGGTATTAAAGAAACCGTCATATGCTTTGCTGTTGTCTAAATCTCATTGGTGAAAAGGGTCAACGTGGGCCACCGAGAGAGAACCGTTGAAATGGCTGGTGTTGTCGGCCTCCCATTGGCCTGATGCCTTTCACGCGGATCCAGCCTTCTCAGCCCTTGGATCAAACATTTTCCAGCCGTGGATCATATTGGAATCTCAATTATGATTGGCCAGAATTAAATCACGTGGATTCTGGTTTTCTCATGCTGAATTCTTATTGGTTGGTTTATTTGCACATGGATTAAGGTTTTTTTGTGGAGATTTAATTCCATGATAATTATTTTCAGCATATTTCGTCAAAACACGGGCGTTTTTCTTATCAGTTTTTCGAGACGAAATTTCAGAAAATATTTTATTAGTCTCGGATTTATTTAATTTTATTGGGGTTCTCGTTTATTGACGACGCGAACGTTTGCTATCGATCACTGACGGGTTAGCTTTATTATCCGGTTAATTACTCAGCTTTCTCGTTATATCTCACGGTTTATTTTTAGTGGATGCAGCGCTGTCGTCAACTAACCGGATTAACTGGAATCTCAGTTAAATATTGGAATTTATCCGATTAAATCTCTCGGATGACCGTTTATTGAAGAAATTTGGCAGTTTATTTTATTTTCGCATCCAACCTCAGTCGCGCAGATTATTCACAACTGTCAGCATCCGGCTTTCGGTTTTTCGCGAGATTGTCCGATTTCAAGATTTTTTATCCGGTTTCTCTAGGCAACCGATCGCGACGGTTCGACTCTCCGCATCTGTTTTTACGCTTCCGACTTGATGTTTTTGGAGAGATTTAGAGAAATAGGGGGAATTATTATGTGTTAGTCCCGATTTATCACCCAAACACGATATCTCTACCGATTACGAGTGCGGAATACAAGCAATCGGATGATTCAAGATTAATAACACAATTATGAGTAAATAACGATTTGAACAAATAACAGAAATCACACACAAACCGATTGAAACTCGAAGATCACTTCTTGATTGAACACCGGTTGCAAAAAAAAACTCTAAAAATGAGGAGTCCGTAAACCCTCTAGGTTACGGTTCTAACAATTGCCAACACCACCAACTTCGAAAAACCAACCCCTTTCTAGACATAATGGGGTTCTATTTATAGGAGATGATATGCTTGGTCAACAAGCCATCCTCCTAAACCCTAAAATGTCACTATTCCCGTAATGGACCATACAAGCCCACTAAACTCCCTCTAAACATACTCTAATTAAGCCCAAACATGTTTAAATTGGCCCAATGACCCAATATACCCATAACCCAACTTATTTTCACCTATACACATGCATAGGCCTTCAGAATAGTCCGCCAAATGACTATTTAATACACAAGCCACAATTCTTGGTCCTTACAATCTTCCCCTTGGCTTGTGCTATTAAATATCTTCTTCTTTCAATCTTCAGACTTGTAGTCTTCCCCTTGGCTTGAACATGGGTTGATGAAGAATCTTTATCTTGGACAATCTTCATTGGGCAGCAACGGGAATTGTCAATGGCTTTTCTCTTTATCAGCAACAGCTTGAACTTCTTGAATTGAACAAGTAATGAGAGGAGGATTCTCATAAACTTGCTTCTTCTTTGAAAGAAACTTAGATTCTCGCTGGATCATCGGTAACTGACTTGAATTGCTTGTCTTCAGGGGTAAAGAAATTTAAAAACCCCTATCTTGGCATTCTTGACATTCTTAATGTAGCTTCCCCTAAACACTTAACCGGTGTCTTTTGAATCTTTGGAAGCTTCATTTGAACAACCAACAAACTTCCCCTAAGCACAGGGTAAGTCCTTTTCCGGCTGGTTATTCAACTTGCTCAGCAGCAGCAAAATTCTTGCTTGACCTGTGTCCTTGAATTTTCTTTTCCATGAGTTGTCTTTTTTCACTTAACCTGTTAAGCACAACAAGGAACAAACACTAACCAGATACATGATAACTGGTTATCGGATTAGCAGGAGACATATCATTATTTAACATAAACCCTAACATTGATTACGGGTTTCCTTTAAATACTTCCCCTGAACCCTAGGACACTTCTCACTCCCCCTGAGACATTACATATCTCCCCCTGAGATACTGCATATCTCACAATTACTCTCTCCCCCTAAAAAAAAAAGGTCCCTTTTGAGAGGGGGCATAAGTTCTTGCACAAACCCATAAAAACTTATTTAAAACTTGTCAAATCAACCTGGCCAAATCATAAACTCAAGAAAGAAAATTAAAACACTCACTCCAGACAAATTAAGATAAAACAACTATCTAATAATTCACACATGAGAAGGTAAATTAGGGATGATACCATGACTTTGGGACTGAGGAACCCTTTTCAGTTTCAGCTACTCCACACGCTCTGGTGATTGCCGGTATAGATGTCCACTTTAAACTCATGCCGCTTTCTCTTACTCGAGCAGACCGTCACTTTATTTATCCTTTGGGTTCAATTATTTATGAGTACCATTAAATCCACGCACATAAGTCCTAGGTATATTGTGTACGTTTCATCAAGTTCATCAAGTTTCCCATGACATTTTTCACGACACCTTTCCTAAGCCTAACACCATGCTCCAGACTGGGTTGAGAAAAGAAAGAATAGATCACGAGGATTTTTTTGGGGATAATATACAATGTCAACTGAGTTTTAGAGACATTTTTATTAACGCTCTCATCAGTGACAGGGCTTTCAGGGTTTTGGACACTTGAGGGTCTCTTTTGATTTGTGCGCTTTGGCATCTTTTTGGTTTTAATATATTATACAATGTGATCTAAATGGTACGTGGATCAGGGAGGCTCCAGGTCTCAGCCATCGCCGAACAAAGGAGGCCTGACTCACGTACAACATCCCCAGGTCATTGCTCACGCAAAGCAGAGGGGATGGGAATTTTTGAGCATAGCATCAGTACCCAGTACTCGGGCGTGTGTCTCAGGACTCCTAACAAACAGTCAAATGAAAACAGTACTAACCTAAGTGTGTGCTTCCTATCAGGCATCATACGTTATCTTCAAGTGTAGTGACTAGACATACCTTTTATCAATTGCAGCTGAGCCTACCGAGCACATCAACCAAGAGACGCTGCTTTTCGCATCCACCTTACACGTGTCAGCCACCAAACGCCTGGAAACTTATTTCATTTCCCACCTTCACAAACAATGATTAAAAATTGAAAAGCACAATATTTTTGAGGGGTCAACATACATTTTCATCATTTCTATTCTTCCCCTTGCTTTTTGATTTTTAATAATAACACACACAATTTTTTATTTTATATATATATATATATATATATATTTATTTATTTATTTATTTTTTTTTTAAACACACTATAAGACAAAATTAGCCAAGCTAACTTTCAAAGTTTTCCTTTTGAAAAATTTTCAGAACAGGGTTTTGTTTTATGCAGAACCGTATCTCACAAACATCTAGTCAAGAAACAATCAATCCAGACAGTACCTTGCTGATATAAAACATTTTTACCTCTCACAAGGAGAACATCCTTACTATTAAGATTTTGCATGCCATGTAATGGAGAGATGCCTCCTTTATGTGCCTGGAACAATCACTATCACAAACATAAATGTTAATGAAAATCCTCCTTGACTGTTCCTGCACACAATGAGAGATTAGTTTGCCATTGGAACCCAGGCCATTATGGTTCTGGGTAGACCTGATGAATCAATAAAGGTCACTTCTCTGAGGCACATTCCCTTTGTAAAATCAGGGATTGAGGGTGTGGGAACCTTTGTTTTGGGTTTCTTGCTTTTGTTGGGCATTGGTGTGGGCTTTGTGGGTTGGTGGTTCTCTTTCCCTTTAGCTTGAACCCTTTTAGGTGGAATTTGATAAACATTAGCATTTTTACTTTTAACTTCATCAAACTGTTTGGAATGTTTTTTATACACCCCTTTAGGCTGAAAACACTCGTTTACCACCTTCTGCACATTCCACTTCTCTTGATTATTTTCTAAGAGACCACCATGTTTGGGAACCCAAGTGGGTTTTAAAACAGAAACTGATTTGTTAACAGAATTATTCAATTTAGGATTTTTGAAATCAGTTTTGGTTGGTTGTTGAGGTGACTTAGGCTTTTGGTCAACTTTCTGTACCTTTGGTTGCAGGGGTACAGACTTCTGCACCTTAGGGATTGAAGGTGCAGGCTTTTTGGTCACCTTGTGTACCTTTGGTTGTGAAGGTACATGTCTCTGCACCTTAGGGTGTGAAGGTGCAGACTCTTTGGTCACTTTAGGTACCTTTGGGTATGTAGGTACCTTTGGCTTAGAACTTACCTTTCTGGGGACAGGTTTGCTATTTGTGCCACCATATGATTGCCCTTGATTGTTTTTCAAATGAGTTTTAGGGTAGTAGGGTTCATATGGCCTGTATAAGCAATTTCTTGCTACGTGTCCAGGATTCCCACACACATGGCAAGACTGCTTCTTTAGGTACGCGGGAGCCTGGGAATATCTCTTCCCTGTGGATATCCAAGATGGTTTATTGTTTTTATGTACCCACACAACTTTGCCATTTGGCCTAGTTGTCAGCACATACTCCCGCTGTACTGGCACAAACTGGTCATAAACTGAATTTACCTCAGGATATGGGATAAAATCAGCTCGTGGTCCAGCCTCCTGCACATTCTGCCCATTTTGCACGTTCTGCACATTACTAGCATTATCAAAAACATTCACATTATCATGCACATCAGAACACACAGAAGCATTAGATGAATCATCAGTCACAATAGACAAAGTGGGTTCGGGACCAGCAACCTGTGGTCCTTTACCCCTTCTCAAAATCCTAACCTTTCTCAAGGGTTTAGACCCAGTCTTATCACCACTACCAAAACTAAAATTACTGTTCAATGAAAGCTTATCAAAACAATCATATTCTGCAAAACCAAGTTTAGGACTTGTGACAGAAAAACCACACTTATTCCAATCAAAGTTTTCAAACGACTCTTGACTCTTCAAACTTGAGGTTTCAGCTTTTTCACTTCCATTATTCCTATCTGCACAAGGAGTAGAAGAATTAGTATCTGAGTTAGCAGAAGGGTATGAAATTTTGATTGGGCACTCAGCTAATTTTCTATCAATGTCTTTCAATGCATCTCTAGTTCCTTCTTTCATTTCAGGATCAGGGATCATCTTGTGCATATGAGGAGTGGGAACAGTGTGAAAGGATGATGCATCTTTTGATTCAGGTTCATCATCATAAGTTACTCCAAAACCCAGACCCCCATTGTTTTTTATGTGCTTTATTCTAGTGTCTGAGTTATAAAATTTGAGGCTTGCATCCAACATTTTCTTATTTGTCAAATTGGTTTTTTCTAAGGTCTGACTAGTGGAAGCAAGTTGAGTTCTAAGGCTTTCTAGCTCTTTGGATTGTTCCTCAACCTTTTCATTAGCTATTCCTAGATATGTCTGGGAGTCACTAAGTTTTCTTTCAAGGTTAGACACATCAACTTTGGCAGCCTCATATTTTTCTTTCCATGTTTTTGCTTTATCTTTAAAATTATTTAATTCTAGTTGAGTTCGAGAATGATAAAGATTTGCATTCATAAATTTAGTCTCAAAATCTTTCATGCAATTGTATATATCAACACAGTGAGAGTTTGAGCAACTACTAGATGGAAGAGAAGCCATATCGAAAGCCATAGCAGGATTTCGATCAGGAAGACTAAACAGGGTTTTCGAACAGGTGGATCGAAATGGAAACCGAAAACCAGGTCGAAAACCTGCAAACAACAGGTATTCGATCAGACAAATGGTTTTCGGTCAAGACCGAAATCGATGACAAGTCGAAAACCACAGGAATCAACCGAAATGGGGTTTTCGATCAGGCAGAATACCCGACCGAAAAGCAATCGGTGACTCGAAAACGAGTGTTTTCGATTGAACCGCGGGTCGAAAAGGTAATGACTCGAAACCTAGGCTCGAAAACCCGAAGAATGAGTCGAAAACCTACTCGAAAACCCACAGAATGGATCGAAAACCAGGTACTTTGAACGCTGACTGAAGAATCAGTCAACGAGCACCCTTTTTCTCGGCAGAAAACCAGAAACTTGGACCGAAAAGTGTCAGGAAACCCTAGAAAACCTCCTGAGCACGCACGAAAACCCTCTGTAATGCTCGAAAACCTCCTGAAACTGCTCAAAAACCTTCTGTGAACCAGAAGGCTGCCGTCGAACACTTTCAGTTGCTGAAAAGAGCTTCGAACGAAATCTGTAAATGCAATAACAAGAAACTCACAAAATTCGTTAGTAACACCTTGAAACACTTGGAACAAAAATTTTGAAAAATAAAAAAAACGAATTACTCCACAAGGTGTAGAAAAATTCAACGATCAGAACCCCGTTAAAATTAATTTACACCAACTTGAATTGAGTGGCCGTTTAGTGCTTCAAAAACCGGTTAACGTGGACCACATATTTTAATTAAATACCATTGGCATTTTTGTAAATAATAGGAAAATTCAATTCACGTAATTCACTTTAACGGACGGCTTTTCGATTTCATTCGAATTGCGGAGATTTCGATTCCTTTTTTTTTTTTTTTAACCTGATCGAGAGAGCAAATCAAAATCCACAAACAATAAAATTTAAAAGTTGGAGAATCAAATATGACAGAAAACGTAAGAACAATTATGAACCCTAATTTTTTAGAGAGCCGTCAAACAAAAATCACATGAAATCAACCAAAAAATCACGAAAAACTCAATAATTCTTGAATCCTGATATCGTGAGAGCCTCGAAACAAAGTTTCTTGGCTCTGATACCAATTGTTAGTCCCGATTTATCACCCAAACACGATATCTCTACCGATTACGAGTGCGGAATACAAGCAATCGGATGATTCAAGATTAATAACACAATTATGAGTAAATAACGATTTGAACAAATAACAGAAATCACACACAAACCCATTGAAACTCGAAGATCACTTCTTGATTGAACACCGGTTGCAAAAAAAAACTCTAAAAATGAGGAGTCCGTAAACCCTCTAGGTTACGGTTCTAACAATTGCCAACACCACCAACTTCGAAAAACCAACCCCTTTCTAGACATAATGGGGTTCTATTTATAGGAGATGATATGCTTGGTCAACAAGCCATCCTCCTAAACCCTAAAATGTCACTATTCCCGTAATGGACCATACAAGCCCACTAAACTCCCTCTAAACATACTCTAATTAAGCCCAAACATGTTTAAATTGGCCCAATGACCCAATATACCCATAACCCAACTTATTTTCACCTATACACATGCATAGGCCTTCAGAATAGTCCGCCAAATGACTATTTAATACACAAGCCACAATTCTTGGTCCTTACATTATGAATTTGGATATCGGGTCGATTATCAGAAGTTGGAGCATGTTCGGTGTCAAACTGGTTTATCTGATTCAGTTTGTTGCGGTTTGGACTCCGAGATGTAGCATTTTCTCAGTATTGTACCCGACCGTGTGAACCGAGTGAGTCAGAGCACTTGGATCTCGAACTGGAGCAACGAGAACAGAAGAAGCTTATTCAGAAGGGGAATCTCTACGACAGATTGTCTCCGGTTTATCAGTTTCTCATTGAAGATGTACGACAGAGCGATTCTTCAGCAGTTGAACAGATTTGAAAGCATCAGTCAAGGGGGAAATTGTTGGAACAAAAATTTAAGTGACTGACGCCATCAAATCTGTTTACCGAAGCATTTGACTGAAGAATCCATGTGAATCGATTTAGAGACTGGGTTGTGATGCTCGAGGCTTGCGAGATTGGACCGAAGACCGTTTTCCGGAAAAGTCAACCGTTCGGGTCAACGGTCAACGTAAAAGTCAACGAAAGATCGGTTCGAACGAGTCAAGCTTCGGATAACTTTGATTTAATTATTATTTATGTTTATCTCATTTACTTGTAATTTTGTTCATTCAGTCATGTTTTTCTATTGTTAGTCACCCTCACTATATATAGTGAGGGTGCCCATTACAAGTAAAGGAGTCTCCGAATGTGGAGATGATGATTTTCTTGTAGAGTGTGAGATTTCCATTCTAGAGAGAGAGTGAGTCATGGATTTTCTAGAGAGAGATTGTGTGTTGTTCATGATTTCTTGTAACTAATCATTCGGTTATATGAAATCATTCGACTATGTTCATCATCTTTCTTGTTTATGATTATTCATGATTCATCATCATCATCCTCTTCATTTGTTTTGATCGAGATTCTCGTAGTGAAAATCGGTCCTAACACTAAACACACCATATTGGGCCATAATTGGTCGTAAACACAACTTATTGGTTATATAAACACCTTATTAGGACTCATTGGTGCCAACTAACCCTCATTGTCCCTAAACCCACTTTATTGTGCCATCATTGGTCCTGAACACAACGTATTGGTTATATGCACACATTAGTGGGACTCATTGGTCTCAACTAAACATAACTTATTAGGCCATAATTGGTCGTAAACACAACTTATTGGTTATATACACACTTTATTGGGAGTCATTGGTCCCAACTGACCCTCATTGCCCTTAAACACACATTATTGGACCATCATTGGTCCTAAACACAACTTATTGGTTATATAAGACACACCTTACTAGGACTTATTGGTCCCAACCGACCCTCATTGCCCCACTAAACACTCCTTATAGGGCCATCATTAGTCCTAAACACAACTTATTGGTTATATACACACCTTAGTGGAACTCATTAGTTCCAACTAAACACACATTATTAGGCCATCATTGGTCCTAAACACAACTTATTGGTTATATACACACCTTACTAGGACTTATTGGTCCTAACCGACCCTCATTGCCCTACTAAACACACCTTATTGGGCCATCATTGGTCCCAAACATAACTTATTGGTTATATACACACCTTAGTGGGACTCATTAGTCCCAACTAAACACACCATATTGGGCCATAATTGGTCGTAAACACAACTTATTGGTTATATAAACACTTTATTAGGACTCATTGGTGCCAACTAACCCTCATTGTCCCTAAACCCACTTTATTGTGCCATCATTGGTCCTAAACACAACGTATTGGTTATATACACACATTAGTGGGACTCATTGGTACCAACTAAACACACCTTATTGGGCCATAATTGGTCGTAAACATAACTTATTGGTTATATACACACTTTATTGGGATTCATTGGTCCCAACTGACCCTCATTTCCCTTATACACACATTATTGGGCCATCATTGGTCCTAAACACAACTTATTGGTTATATAAGACACACCTTACTAGGACATATTGGTCCCAACCGACCCTCATTGCCCTACTAAACACTCCTTATAGGGCCATCATTGGTCCTAAACACAACTTATTGGTTATATACACACCTTAGTGGGACTCATTAGTCCCAACTAAACACACATTATTGGGCCATCATTGGTCCTAAACACAACTTATTGGTTATATACACACCTTACTAGGACTCATTGGTTCTAACCGACCCTCATTGCCCTAATAAACACACCTTATTGGGCCATCATTGGTCCTAAACATAATTTATTAGTTATGTACACACCTTAGTGGGACTCATTAATCCCAACTAAACACACCATATTGGGCCATAATTGGTCGTAAACACAACTTATTGGTTATATAAACACTTTATTAGGACTCATTGGTGCCAACTAACCCTCATTGTCCCTAAACCCACTTTATTGTGCCATCATTGGTCCTAAACACAACGTATTGGTTATATACACACATTAGTGGGACTCATTGGTACCAACTAAACACACCTTATTGGGCCATAATTGGTCGTAAACATAACTTATTGGTTATATACACACTTTATTGGGATTCATTGGTCCCAACTGACCCTCATTTCCCTTATACACACATTATTGGGCCATCATTGGTCCTAAACACAACTTATTGGTTATATAAGACACACCTTACTAGGACATATTGGTCCCAACCGACCCTCATTGCCCTACTAAACACTCCTTATAGGGCCATCATTGGTCCTAAACACAACTTATTGGTTATATACACACCTTAGTGGGACTCATTAGTCCCAACTAAACACACATTATTGGGCCATCATTGGTCCTAAACACAACTTATTGGTTATATACACACCTTACTAGGACTCATTGGTTCTAACCGACCCTCATTGCCCTAATAAACACACCTTATTGGGCCATCATTGGTCCTAAACATAATTTATTGGTTATGTACACACCTTAGTGGGACTCATTAATCCCAACTAAACACACCATATTGGGCCATAATTGGTCGTAAACACAACTTATTGGTTATATAAACACTTTATTAGGAGTCATTGGTGCCAACTAACCCTCATTGTCCCTAAACCCACTTTATTGTGCCATCATTGGTCCTAAACACAACGTATTGGTTATATACACACATTAGTGGGACTCATTGGTACAAACTAAACACACCTTATTGGGCCATAATTGGTCGTAAACATAACTTATTGGTTATATACACACTTTATTGGGATTCATTGGTCCCAACTGACCCTCATTTCCCTTAAACACACATTATTGGGCCATCATTGGTCCTAAACACAACTTATTGGTTATATAAGACACACCTTACTAGGACTTATTGGTCCCAACCGACCCTCATTGCCTTACTAAACACACCTTATTGGGCCATCATTGGTCCTAAACACAACTTATTGGTTATATACACACCTTAGTGGGACTCATTCGTCCCAACTAAACACACATTATTGGGCCATCATTGGTCCTAAACACAACTTATTGGTTATATACACACCTTACTAGGACTTATTGGTTCTAACCGACCCTCATTGGCCTACCAAACACACCTTATTGGGCCATCATTGGTCCTAAACATAATTTATTGGTTATATACACACCTTAGTGGGACTCATTAGTCCCAACTAAACACACCATATTGGGCCATAATTTTTTCGTAAACACAACTTATTGGTTATATAAACACCTTATTAGGACTCATTGGTGCCAACTAACCTTCATTGTCCCTAAACCCACTTTATTGTACCATCATTGGTCCTAAACACAACGTATTGGTCATATACACACATTAGTGGGACTCATTGGTCCCAACTAAACACACCTTTTCGGGCCATAATTGGTCGTAAACACAACTTATTGGTTATATACACACTTTATTGGGACTCATTGGTCCCAACGGACCCTCATTGCCCTTAAACACACATTATTGGGCCACCATTGGTCATAAACACAACTTATTGGTTATATAAGACACACCTTACTAGGACTTATTGGTACCAACCGACCCTCATTGCCCTACTAAACACACCTTATTGGGCCATCATTGGTCCTAAACACAACTTATTGGTTATATACACACCTTAGTGGGACTCATTAGTCCCAACTAATCACACATTATTGGGCCATCTTTGGTCCTAAACACAACTTATTGGTTATATACACACCTTACTAGGACTTATTGGTTCTAACCGACCCTCATTTCCCTACTAAACACACCTTATTAGGCCATCATTGGTCCTAAGCATAATTTATTGGTTATATACACACCTTAGTGGGACTCATTAGTCCCAACTAAACACACCATATTGGGCCATAATTGGTCGTAAACACAACTTATTGGTTATATACACACCTTAGTGGAACTCATTAGTCCCAACTAAACACACATTATTAGGCCATCATTGGTCCTAAACACAACTTATTGGTTATATACACACCTTACTCATTGGTGCCAACTAACCCTCATTGTCCCTAAACCCACTTTATTGTGCCAACATTGGTCCTAAACATGTAAGGATCAAAATAACCCTCACGCGATATCTTGGCTAGTGAAACCGTGCGGAATCCGGTTTTTCACTAGTTGATTCAAGAACACAGAAGAAATTAATAATAGAAAAGTCTAAAGAGCAATGAGATAACAAACCGATTTGAGAAAGAAACTTGATTAAGCACTTGATTGTTTGCAACACCTTGGATCGAAATTCTCTAGGAGAATTTCGTGAAACACCACAAT
>JBCNJP010009878.1:0-25995 GCA_039602395.1 Deinandra increscens subsp. villosa | reverse complement strand
TATTGGGACTCATTGGTACCAACTGACCCTCATTGCCCTTAAACACACATTATTGGGCCATCATTGGTCCTAAACACAACTTATTGGTTATATAAGACACACCTTACTAGGACTTATTGGTCCTAACCGACCCTCATTGCACTACTAAACACACCTTATTGGGCCATCATTGGTCCTAAACACAACTTATTGGTTATATACACACCTTAGTGGGACTCATTAGTCCCAACTAAACACACATTATTGGGCCATCATTGGTCCTAAACACAACTTATTGGTTATATACACACCTTACTAGGACTTATTGGTTCTAACCGACCCTCATTGCCCTACTAAACACACCTTATTGGGCCATCATTGGTCCTAAACATAATTTATTGGTTATATACACACCTTAGTGGGACTCATTAGTCCCAACTAAACACACCATATTGGGCCATAATTGGTCGTAAACACAACTTATTGGTTATATAAACACCTTATTAGGACTCATTGGTGCCAACTAACCCTCATTGTCCCTAAACCCACTTTATTGTGCCATCATTGGTCCTAAACACAACGTATTGGTTATATGCACACATTAGTGGGACTCATTGGTCCCAACTAAACACACCTTATTGGGCCATAATTGGTCGTAAACACAACTTATTGGTTATATACACACTTTATTGGGACTCATTGGTCCCAACGGACCCTCATTGCCCTTAAACACACATTAGTGGGCCATCATTGGTCCTAAACACAACTTATTGGTTATATAAGACACACCTTACTAGGACTTATTGGTCCCAACCGACCCTCATTGCCCTACTAAACACACCTTATTGGGCCATCATTGGTCCTAAACATAACTTATTGGTTATATACACACCTTAGTGGGACTCATTAGTCCCAACTAAACACACATTATTGGGCCATCATTGGTCCTAAACACAACTTATTGGTTATATACACACCTTATTAGGACTCATTGGTGCCAACTAACCCTCATTGTCCCTAAACCCACTTTATTGTGCCATCATTGGTCCTAAACACAACGTATTGGTTATATGCACACATTAGTGGGACTCATTGGTCCCAACTAAACACACCTTATTGGGCCATAATTGGTCGTAAACACAACTTATTGGTTATATACACACCTTATTGGGACTCATTGGTCCCAACGGACCCTCATTGTCCTTAAACACACATTATTGGGCCATCATTGGTCCTAAACACAACTTATTGGTTATATAAGACACACCTTACTAGGACTTATTGGTCCAACCACCCTATTGCCCACTAAACACACCTTATTGGGCCATCATTGGTCCTAAACACAACTTATTGGTTATATACACACCTTAGTGGGACTCATTGGTCCCAACTAAACACACCATATTGGGCCATAATTGGTCGTAAACACAACTTATTGGTTATATAAACACCTTATTAGGACTCATTGGTGCCAACTAACCCTCATTGTCCCTAAACCCACTTTATTGTGCCATCATTGGTCCTAAACACAACGTATTGGTTATATGCACACATTAGTGGGACTCATTGGTCCCAACTAAACACACCTTATTGGGCCATAATTGGTCGTAAACACAACTTATTGGTTATATACACACTGTATTGGGACTCATTGGTACAACTGACCCTCATTGCCCTTAAACACACATTATTGGGCCATCATTGGTCCTAAACACAAGTTATTGGTTATATACACACCTTACTAGGACTTATTGGTTCTAACCGACCCTCATTGTCCTACTAAACACACCTTATTGGGCCATCATTGGTTCTAAACACAACTTATTGGTTATATACACACCTTATTAGGACTCATTGGTGCCAACTAACCCTCATTGTCCCTAAACCCACTTTATTGTGCCATCACTGGTCCTAAACACAACGTATTGGTTATATGCACACATTAGTGGGACTCATTGGTCCCAACTAAACACACCTTATTGGGCCATAATTGGTCGTAAACACAACTTATTGGTTATATAAACACCTTATTAGGACTCATTGGTGCCAACTAACCCTCATTGTCCCTAAAACCACTTTATTGTGCCATCACTGGTCCTAAACACAACGTATTGGTTATATGCACACATTAGTGGGACTCATTGGTCCCAACTAAAGACACCATATTGGGCCATAATTGGTCGTAAACACAACTTATTGGTTATATAAACACCTTATTAGGACTTATTGGTGCCAACTAACCCTCATTGTCCCTAAAACCACTTTATTGTGCCATCACTGGTCCTAAACACAACGTATTGGTTATATGCACACATTAGTGGGACTCATTGGTCCCAACTAAACACACCTTATTGGGCCATAATTGGTCGTAAACACAACTTATTGGTTATAGAAACACCTTATTAGGACTCATTGGTGCCAACTAACCCTCATTGTCCCTAAACCCACTTTATTGTGCCATCATTGGTCCTAAACACAACGTATTGGTCATATACACACATTAGTGGGACTCATTGGTCCCAACTAAACACACCTTTTTGGTTATATACACACTTTATTGGGACTCATTGGTCCCAACGGACCCTCATTTCCCTTAAACACACATTATTGGGCCATCATTGGTCCTAAACACAACTTATTGGTTATATAAGACACACCTTACTAGGACTTATTGGTCCCAAACGACCCTCGTTGCCCTACTAAACACACCTTATTGGGCCATCATTGGTCCTAAACACAACTTATTGGTTATATACACACCTTAGTGGGACTCATTAGTCCCAACTAAACACAACTTATTGGTTATATACACACTGTATTGGGACTCATTGGTACAACTGACCCTCATTGCCCTTAAACACACATTATTGGGCCATCATTGGTCCTAAACACAACTTATTGGTTATATAAGACACACCTTACTAGGACTCATTGGTCCCAACCGACCCTCATTGCCCTACTAAACACTCCTTATAGGGCCATCATTGGTCCTAAACACAACTTATTGGTTATATACACACCTTACTAGGACTTATTGGTCCTAACCGACCCTCATTGCCCTACTAAACACACCTTATTGGGCCATCATTGGTCCTAGACATAACTTATTGGTTATATACACACCTTAGTGGGACTCATTAGTCCAAACTAAACACACCATATTGGGCCATAATTGGTCGTAAACACAACTTATTGGTTATATAAACACCTTATTAGGACTCATTGGTGCCAACTAACCCTCATTGTCCCTAAACCCACTTTATTGTGCCATCATTGGTCCTAAACACAACGTATTGGTTATATGCACACATTACTGGGACTCATTGGTCCCAACTAAACACACCTTATTGGGCCATAATTGGTCGTAAACACAACTTATTGGTTATATACACACTGTATTGGGACTCATTGGTACAACTGACCCTCATTGCCCTTAAACACACATTATTGGGCCATCATTGGTCCTAAACACAACTTATTGGTTATATAAGACACACCTTACTAGGACTTATTGGTCCCAACCGACCCTCATTGCACTACTAAACACACCTTATTGGGCCATCATTGGTCCTAAACACAACTTATTGGTTATATACACACCTTATTAGGACTCATTGGTGCCAACTAACCCTCATTGTCCCTAAACCCACTTTATTGTGCCATCACTGGTCCTAAACACAACGTATTGGTTATATGCACACATTAGTGGGACTCATTGGTCCCAACTAAACACACCTTATTGGGCCATAATTGGTCGTAAACACAACTTATTGGTTATATAAACACCTTATTACGACTCATTGGTGCCAACTAACCCTCATTGTCCCTAAACCCACTTTATTGTGCCATCACTGGTCCTAAACACAACGTATTGGTTATATGCACACGTTAGTGGGACTCATTGGTCCCAACTAAACACACCTTATTGGGCCATAATTGGTCGTAAACATAACTTATTGGTTATATACACACTTTATTGGGACTCATTGGTCCCAACGGACCCTCATTGCCCTTAAACACACAATATTGGGCCATCATTGGTCCTAAACACAACTTATTGGTTATATAAGACACACCTTACTAGGACTTATTGGTCCCAACCGACCCTCATTGCCCTACTAAACACACCTTATTGGGCCATCATTGGTCCTAAACATAACTTATTGGTTATATACACACCTTAGTGGGACTCATTAGTCCCAAATAAACACACATTATTGGGCCATCATTGGTCCTAAACACAAATTATTGGTTATATACACACCTTACTAGGACTTATTGGTTCTAACCGACCCTCATTGCCCTACTAAACACACCTTATTGGGCCATCATTGGTCCTAAACATAATTTATTGGTTATATACACACCTTAGTGGGATATTAGTCCCAACTAAAGACACCATATTGGGCCATAATTGGTCGTAAACACAACTTATTGGTTATATAAACACCTTATTAGGACTCATTGGTGCCAACTAACCCTCGTTGTCCCTAAACCCACTTTATTGTGCCATCATTGGTCCTAAACACAACGTATTGGTTATATGCACACATTAGTGGGACTCATTGGTCCCAACTAAACACACCTTATTGGGCCATAATTGGTCGTAAACACAACTTATTGGTTATATACACACTGTATTGGGACTCATTGGTACAACTGACCCTCATTGCCCTTAAACACACATTATTGGGCCATCATTGGTCCTAAACACAACTTATTGGTTATATAAGACACACCTTACTAGGACTTATTGGTCCTAACAGACCCTCATTGCACTACTAAACACACCTTATTGGTCCATCATTGGTCCTAAACACAACTTATTGGTTATATACACACCTTAGTGGGACTCATTAGTCCCAACTAAACACACATTATTGGGCCATCATTGGTCCTAAACACAACTTATTGGTTATATACACACCTTACTAGGACTTATTGGTTCTAACCGACCCTCATTGCCCTACTAAACACACCTTATTGGGCCATCATTGGTCCTATACATAATTTATTGGTTATATACACACCTTAGTGGGACTCATTAGTCCCAACTAAACACACCATATTGGGCATAATTGGTCGTAAACACAACTTATTGGTTATATAAACACCTTATTAGGACTCATTGGTGCCAACTAACCCTCATTGTCCCTAAACCCACTTTATTGTGCCATCATTGGTCCTAAACACAACGTATTGGTTATATGCACACATTAGTGGGACTCATTGGTCCCAACTAAACACACCTTATTGGGCCATAATTGGTCGTAAACACAACTTATTGGTTATATACACACTTTAATGGGACTCATTGGTCCCAACGGACCCTCATTGCCCTTAAACACACATTAGTGGGCCATCATTGGTCCTAAACACAACTTATTGGTTATATAAGACACACCTTACTAGGACTTATTGGTCCCAACCGACCCTCATTGCCCTACTAAACACACCTTATTGGGCCATCATTGGTCCTAAACATAACTTATTGGTTATATACACACCTTAGTGGGACTCATTAGTCCCAACTAAACACACATTATTGGGCCATCATTGGTCCTAAACACAACTTATTGATTATATACACACCTTATTAGGACTCATTGGTGCCAACTAACCCTCATTGTCCCTAAACCCACTTTATTGTGCCATCATTGGTCCTAAACACAACGTATTGGTTAAATGCACACATTAGTGGGACTCATTGGTCCCAACTAAACACACCTTATTGGGCCATAATTGGTCGTAAACATAACTTATTGGTTATATACACACTTTATTGGGACTCATTGGTCCCAACGGACCCTCATTGCCCTTAAACACACATTAGTGGGCCATCATTGGTCCTAAACACAACTTATTGGTTATATAAGTGATGAGCGGTTAAAAAGTGCATTCTATTTGATATTAATCATTCCCTAAACACACCGAGTTGGTCGTAAAGTATATTGATTTAACCGGTTTTTGTAAATAAAGTGTTGAGATGAGAAGAAGCTTAAATGGTGTAATTAAGTTGAGTCAAAGCTTATCAAATTCACTGCTCGAAATATACTTTATTTTGTGAAGCCACTAGATTTCAATTATTATTTAAATGGAAATGAAATAAAATTAATGGTAAAAAATTAGTACATGTCGTGAGCTTCTGTGATGTCATGAATGCAAATTCATTTTCATAAGCTAAGGTAATTGTATGTTTGATTATTTGCAGTCAAAAGATGCAATTACAATAAGAAGAAAAGTGCTCACGTGGAGCTTAATTAAAGGGCATAGCTTGGTCACGTGAGAAGAAATTAAAGGATAGAATTCTTGTTGTTATCACGTGCTATTCAATTAAATTGTTTTGGTCCGGTGTGAACGTAGAAAGAAGCAACAAATTGGAAGTTAGCGGTCCAATTAGCGCATCGGGTCGCGAGAAAAGAGGATCAAGACCCTCGCGACACGCGAGGGTCGGGAAGTCGGCTGATTTTCGTAATTCTCGATCGGGTCTATATTTAAACCGTTTTAAACATAATTTTTAGGGTTCTTATGCCCCATTGACGGCCAGAGACGACCAGGAACCATTAGAGACAAAATTCTCTTAGTTTTTTCTTTGCTTTTCTTGATTCTAAATTGATCAATGATGCTTGTGATGTCTGGCTAAACCCTTCGTGATTACTTGGGTGAACGGTTAGTGTTTTTCTGATTTTTATTTAGTGTTTCTAAATTCTAGATGAGATTTTGATCCGTGACAATCTGTTAATCTCAGTGTGTGTTTGATTTAATCGAATTACTTTTATCATTGTATGTTCCCCCCGCTCCCGGACTACCTCTTTGAGCATAGCTCTAGGACTATACTTAGTACATGCGTGATAATAAGTTGGTTGGGTTGGTTAAGCGTTAACACAATCATGTCTATGTGATTTCTAGGTTAGACTCCTGAGTGCAAATCAGTAATTCACTAATCCGGATCCTAAAGTAATTACCAATTAGTAACTACGATTGCAAGATAGTTAATTTAGTTTGAATTAGTTAATCATTAATTTTAGTTTTGCAACCAACAACCAGATTCAACAGTCAAGAGGCACTTTGATTAATTAGTTAGGTTAAGTTAGTTTAGTTCTAGTTTAGGTCAATTCAGATTAGTGACAGTAGTCTGGATTTAGGTAGTTAACTTAGTTAGGTAATAAAAATCTAAGTCACTAATAACCACCAACTCCCCTGGATTGATACCCGACTTACCCTGTCTATAGGTAGTTAGGATTATTTGTATAGCGGTCACGACACCCGTTATCAAATTGGCGCCGTTGCCGGGGAATCGTGCGCTTGTTTGTTAGTTGATTTAATTGTTTTTCACAAAAATTCCAAAAATCCAAAAATAGTGTCTTAATCTTCTTTCCTGCATTTTTAATCTGCTAAAAAAAAAAAAAAAATAAATTAATTAAATTTTCGGAATTTATTCAGGCATCGTGTCGCGAGCCCTTACCTCAAGACCCTCGCGACACGATAGGAGCCAATTGGACAGAAAGTTTTTCCAATTTTTGGCCCCCCAACTTTGTGTTTAGTTGCTTCTAACGTGTTCCTTGCAACCTCTAGAGCAGTGTTACGTGACCCGTTTGCTTTGTTTTGGCTGTTTTGCAGGTTTGTGCAAGTTTTATGCATACTAGGCATTCACAAAAGCAATCACCGTTAATCTACAATCCAGAAATTGAACGTACGGCTCGGCAGAACCGAGCAGAGCAAAGAAGCAGGAGAAACATGGAGAACCAGCCACAAAACCAACAACAACCAGTAATTCCACCTCAAATTGACCCCAATCTCCAAAACCAACCACAAGACCCGCAAGTTCAGCCACAAAACCCACAAAATGATCCAGCCTTTCAGAGACAACCATATCCAAACCTTGAAGACCCGCTCAATGGGCGACCAAACTCACACCACTCAGCTCGGTCGTCACATCATGACGCAGACGACCTCCGTTACAGAGGTCAACCCCCGATTCCACCACCACAACAACCACCACAACAACCACCCCTATTTCGCCGTGCACCACAGCAACCACCCCCTCAACAATTCTACCCTGCCAACCAGGCCAACATCTGGCAAAACCCGATGTTCGATCAGCAAAGGTACGGGTATGGAGCTGCAGACAATGGAGGACAGCAAGATTGGCAGCAACAGGACGAACAGTGGGACCAAGAGTGGTACGAGCCTGATGAAGACAATGGGTACCCAGTTAGAGGTCAACCGGAGGTGTTAGCTAACCCACGACGACAACAACCTCCGGTTCACCCTCAACCAGTGCGTCAGAATCAACCTCCAAGGGGTGTACCTTATGTCCCTAATAATCAAGGGAGGAATCAAGTTCATATGGAAGGAGGCGTACCGAGGATAGTGACACCAGCCCGAGCACAAGGAGTTGAGAGCCATTTCAAGCCGATCATTATGCCAAGTTCATCAGCAGTTGTAACTCCGGTCTCTCAGAACAATAGGGCATTTGAAGTGAAACCTCAATACTTGGGGTTTTTGCCGGAGTTTTATGGGAAGAGGACGGAGGAGCCTTACCTTCACATAAAATCGTTTGAATCTACTTGCAGCACAATTGGCGCAACAGGTTTTACAACTGACGATGTTAAACTAATGATGTTCTCTTTTACACTCAAGGATCGAGCCCGCCGGTGGTTTGATAGTTTACCCGCCGCAAGCATTCACACATGGGCGGAGTTGCAAGAAGCGTTCTTGGATGAGTACTATCCAATGAGCAAGACCAGTGAGGGCCGAGCAGCCATCAGAGGCTTTCAACAGTCATCAGGGGAGCCTTTTCATGAAGCTTTTACTAGATTTAAAGAACTTTTACGAAAATGTCCTCATCATGGTTTTGAAATGTGGGATCTAATTCATTGTTTTTATGATGGTTTGTTGCAGGATGATGCTCGGGATTTGCTTTCGATAAGCAATGGAACGTTTCTCACAAATCCTGAAGCGGATGATTGGGCTCATTTGGAGCGTTTGTCTACAACGTCAAGGAGACATGCCCAATCCGCTAGAAGACCAAAAGCAGCACTAAAAGCAGTGGATTACGGTGTGGAAGAGAAGTATGAGAACTTGGAGAAGAAGTGTGCATTGTTGGAGAAACAATTAACACAACTTAAGGTCGATGGTGGCAGTGAAGAAGCGAAGGCAGCGTCATCATTTGTAGTTTGCGCAACATGCGGCGAGTTGGGACACTATGCGAATCAGTGTCCTACTTTGGGTAGCGGGCAGGAGGATGTGAGCTATGTTCAAGGGAAGCCATTCGATTTCAACTCCAACACATATCATCCGAACATGCGAAATCATCCAAACTTCAGGTATGGTAATGCGAACAATCAATTGAATCCTGACTTTCAAGGTTCTTATGTGCAGGGTGGCGGACAGCAATACCAGCAGTCCCAGAATCGTCAAGGAAACAACTCGGGAGGCTACCAACGGAATAATTACAATCAAGGTGGGAATCAACAACAACGCAATTATCAGCAACCCCAACCGAAACAAGACGAGGGAATGCAAGCTCAATTCGTAACCAACACTCAATTCGCAACCATGATGGACAAGATGAACTCGCTCATAGAGGGTCAGAAGGCGTTTGAGAGGAGGTTCGAGATTCAAGAGAAAAATCATGAAGCTTTGGCCAAGCAAGTGGGTCAATTGGCGGCCGAGTCAGCGAAACGAGAAGCGGGAAAGTTGCCGAGTGACACCACCATCAACCCGCAGCATCAGGCATCCACATCAAAGAACACAAGACATATGCCAATCAACAAGGTAACAACTTTGCGGTCAGGTAAGTTAGTAGATAATAAGGTGGGGACACCTCAAACACAGGTTGATGGGGTGGTTGAGGATTGGGTAAGTGATGATGAAGAGGAAATTTTTCAGAATGAAAAACCGGTCGAAAACGAACCTGTTAGCCCTAAGAGTCCTAAACGTGTCACTTTTCAAGAGTCAAAAAATAGGGTAATGGGTGAGAATCGAAAAAAATCAAAGGAAGAGGGTGTGGAGGTTAATACCATCCCTTTTCCTAAAGCATTAATCGAACCGGAAAAACAAAAAGAGTTGGGAAAAAGGGGGCCGCACCAAGAGGAAATGTGGGATGTGTTTAAGCAAGTTAAAATTAATTTACCCCTCTTGGATGCAATTAAACAAATTCCGGCCTATGCAAAGTACCTGAAAGAATTGTGCACTCAAAAGCGTAATTACAAAATTCCGAAACGACTTGATGCAAATTCAGAAGTGAGTGCCATCATTTCAGGTATTTTGCCTCAGAAGTTGCATGATCCAGGGGCACCAATGATTTCTATTCAAGTTGGTGATTTTCAGATGACCCGTGCCCTGTTGGATCTTGGAGCTAGTGTCAGTATACTACCGGGGAGCTTGTACGATCAGTACGATTTCGGACCATTGAAAAAAGCCAACACTACGGTGATTTTGGCTGACTTGACCCCAAAGCTACCCCGGGGAGTATTAACGGATGTCATTGTCAAGGTTGATGAGTTTTTCTATCCTGTCGACTTTTTGGTTTTAGATTATGTGTCAGTCGAAAAGGATTCTCAACCAACGGTAATTTTGGGTCGGCCATTTTTAGCCACAAGCCATGCACAAATTGATTGTAAACTGGGCACCGTTGACATGACATTCGGTAATCGAAAGATAAGATTGAGTATGTTTGGAAATGTAACTGACCCTCGGGAGGACGACGAATGCTTTCGAGCGGACGTTGTCGATGGAACTGTCTATCCTTATTTTGCTTGCAATGAGGACGATGGAACCACCGAGGAGTGTGCTGTTTTTGGCAGGGAACATGCAGGTATAGTGAAGGAGCTGGAGGAAGAGGAAGAGAGGCAGGAGCTGCTAGCTGTGCAGGAGCGAAGACCGCCATGGTCTTACCATGTGGAGAGTTTGCCGGATCACATTGATTCAAAATTGAAACCATCACTCGAATCACCTCCGAATTTCGAATTAAAAGAATTGCCAAAACATTTGAAATATGCTTTTATTGGTGATAATAACACACTTCCGGTTATCATTGCTGCAGGTCTGTCTGAAGAGCAGGAAAGTGCATTGATGAAGGTGTTAGCTGAGAGGAGAGCAGCGATAGGATGGACGATCGCTGACTTGAAGGGCATCAGTCCCTCCATTGTGATGCACAAGATAATCACTGAAGAGGGGGCAAAACCGGCGAGAGATGCACAGAGGAGATTGAACCCCAACATGCGGGAAGTTGTCAAGAAGGAGGTTCTGAAGTGGTTGGACGCGGGCATCATATACCCAATTTCAGATAGTGCATGGGTGAGTCCAACACAAACGGTCCCGAAGAAAGCAGGTATGCAGATCATCAGAAACGAGAAAGGTGAGGAAATAGCCACCCGGCCGGTAACCGGGTGGCGAATTTGCATTGATTATAGGAAACTGAACACCGCAACCTCTAAGGACCATTTTCCGTTACCTTTTATTGATCAAATCATTGAGAAACTGTCTGGGCAGGAATTTTATTGTTTTCTAGACGGGTACTCGGGGTACAACCAAATTGCCATTCACCCCGAGGACCAACAAAAGACCACCTTCACATGCCCTTATGGTACTTTTGCCTTTAGGAGAATGCCATTTGGGCTGTGCAATGCCCCGGCCACTTTTCAAAGGTGTATGATGGCAATTTTTTCAGACATGGTCGGGGATTCTTTGGAAATTTTTATGGATGATTTCTCAATTTTTGGTACATCTTTCGAAACTTGTTTAGATCAATTGACTAAAGTGTTGGATAGATGCATTGAAACAAATTTGGTTTTGAGTTGGGAAAAGAGTCACTTTATGGTCAGAGAGGGTATTGTTCTAGGACATGTTGTGTCGATTCGGGGGATGGAAGTGGATCGGGCAAAAATTAAAGTTATTTCAACTTTGCCACCACCGACCAATGTTAAGGGAATAAGGGCTTTTCTGGGGCATGCCGGTTTCTATAGGAGGTTTATCAAAGATTTCAGTAAAATTACAAAACCTCTTTGCAAATTGTTGCTTAAGGATGAACCATTTGATTTTAATGATGAGTGTCTAACTGCTTTTAACACTTTGAAAAATAATTTGATTGAAGCACCAATTTTGCAAGCACCCGATTGGTCGCGTCCTTTTGAAATAATGTGTGATGCGAGTGACTTCGCGGTCGGGGCTGTTTTGGGTCAACGGGTAGACAAGAAACCGGTGGTAATTTATTATGCAAGTAAAACTCTAGATGGGGCACAATTGAATTACACTACTACTGAAAAAGAGTTGCTTGCAGTTGTTTTTGCTCTTGACAAATTCAGGTCTTACATTTGGGGGAGCAAGGTGATTGTGTATTCAGACCACAGCGCAGTCAGATACTTGATGGAGAAGAAGGATGCTAAACCGAGGCTGATTCGGTGGATTCTGTTGTTGCAAGAATTCAATTTGGAGATCCGCGACAAGAAAGGAACAGAGAACGTGGTGGCAGACCACTTGTCTCGACTGCCACACATTGAAGATGGAGACAGCATGGGGATCAATGAAACATTCCCCGATGAGCATTTACTTTCTGTTTCGACTTTACCTTGGTATGCTCACATTGTAAATTTTTTGGCTGCAGGTACATTACCAGATCATTGGACATCCAAGCAGAAGATGCAGTTTAAGACCCAGGTGAGACATTATGTTTGGGACGAGCCAGATCTGTTCAAAATAGGTCCCGATCAGATAATTCGGAGATGTGTGCCAAGTGAGGAAGTGCCGAGTGTCCTGAGTTTGTTACACGAATCAGCGTGTGGAGGACACTTCAGTGGTCAGAAAACGGGTCGTCGGGTATTATCATCAGGGTTATATTGGCCAACGGTTTTTAAGGATGCACATGAATTTGCGAAGGCGTGTAATCGGTGTCAGCAGATGGGAAGTATCTCAAAGCGCAATGAAATGCCCATGCAGCCGATTTTGGTAGTAGAGTTGTTTGATGTTTGGGGGATCGATTTCATGGGTCCATTCCCGAATTCCCATGGGTTTGTTTATATTCTGGTAGCTGTTGATTATGTATCGAAGTGGGTGGAAGCAATCGCAACCAAGACCAACGACAGCAAGGTGGTATGTAAGTTTATTCAGTCCAATATTTTTGTGAGGTTTGGAGTCCCCCGGGTAATTATCAGTGATGGGGGATCACATTTTAAGAATTTTTGGTTTAGCAAACTTTTGAAGAGGTATGGGGTGGACCACAGAATTGCAACACCTTATCACCCGCAGACGAGCGGGCAAGTTGAAGTTTCCAACAGGCAGGTCAAAGAAATTTTGCAGAAAACAGTGCGACCCGACCGAAAGGATTGGGCAGTCAAGTTAGACGACGCCTTATGGGCATATCGCACCGCATACAAGACGCCTATTGGAATGACTCCGTACCGGTTGGTTTACGGTAAGGGATGTCATCTACCGGTGGAGATTGCTCATCGTGCATATTGGGCGACGAAGGAATTGAATGTGGATTATGATGAAGCGGGAAGACAAAGGAAGTTAGATTTGTGTGAATTAGAGGAGTTGCGAGCTGAAGCGTACGATTCTGCATCGGCCTACAAAGAAAGAATGAAGAAGTATCATGACGCAAAGCTGAGGTTGACGGAGTTCAAACCGGGACAGAAAGTGTGGTTATATAACTCGAGATTGAAGTTGTTTCCGGGCAAGTTGAAGAGTAAGTGGACAGGTCCATACGTGGTAGTTAGAGTGGGAGAGTATGGTAATGTGGAGATTGAAGATCTTGACGATCATTTGAGGCAAGTGGTGAACGGACATCGATTGAAGCCTTATGTGGATTCCGCGGATATTCATGGGAAGGTGGACAAAGATGATTACTTTCTAGCTCCACCATACACACACCCGGGATTTGAAAAAGCTTGAAGAGTCGTACCGTCTGGCTGAAGACGTTAAACTTAGCGCTAAACGGGAGGCAACCCGGGTTTTGCGTTTCATTTTGAGTTTTTCCTTTATTTTTTTCTTGTTCTTGTTCTTGTTTTAATTAGTTGCAATTTCAGAGGCTCGAGAGGCATGGAGAAGCTGGTACAGAGACATTCCAGGTATGTCCAGGTTAGAATTATAAGAAATCAAGGTGTCGGTGGTGGTGTGAGAAAGAACACGCAAAAAGTGGTCAATTATTTAAAAATTTGGCAAAATTGTCTGCCACTGTAGCTTAGGTCGTGGCGCGAGGGTTGAGCATTTCTCCTCGCGACACGATGCGTGTCTGGATCGATTAGGGCTTCTTAAAAGGGGGATCGTGGCGCGACAATGGCAGCCAAAGGCTCTCGCGCCACGACGCGTTTTAAAAATTTTGAAAAAAAATACCCCTTAAGCAGGTTGTCGGTCATTTTGACCTAAAACCCAAACCATCACCACCGTCGCGCACCACCACTCACCACCACTACGAGGGCTGTTAACCACCCACCACCGTCGCGCACCACCACCGTCGCGCACCACCACCCACGTAAACGCGCACCACCGTACGAGTTTTTGCATAACAGAGATGGCTGAGCGTCAGCCAGGTCGAGGGGCACGTGGGCCGCCTAAGCGGCCACGCGGCGAGCCGAGTGATCCGGTATTCATCCAGAGACGAGCACGGACGATCGATTATCGTCAGGAGGAGGTTCTTCCGGATCACACTGTTGATCCCATTCCGGAGGACCAGAGAGTGCTAGGAGAGCACACACTTCTGCAGTTTGCTGAGGGGACGCCCGAGTACGTGCAGTGCGAGAAACTATTGGATATGGAGCTACTACAGTGTAGGACTTTCGATTGGGGGCTGTTAGACACGCTAGGAGGTAGGCAGAGGATTGAGGGCTGGTTGACGCCTAGGTGGAGGCAGATTTTAGCATGTGCTGATAGATCGTATAGGGAGCTGACATTGGAGTTTCATTCTACATTTAGACTGGAGTCTGGCCGTTTTTCCGAGCCGTATGCGGTGTCTTTCTCGCTGGGTCGTCAGATGTTTGAGTTGAGTATTCAGCAGTTTGCAGTGGCTACAGGATTTTATACTCAGGCTGAGGTGGAGTTGCCAGCCTTTGAGTCTGCACCGAGAGGTTATTTTCAGAGACCCCATCCTCAGGGTATCACTGACGGGCAGATAGCGTCGTTTTGGAGGACGATCGCTGATTGTGATTATGCTGCGTCTGTTCCAGCATCGTTTATTCGAGATCCTGTCATTCGTTATCTACACAGGATCATTGCTTGCACACTTGTCGGACGTAAGTCTGGGACCGACAAGTGTAACCGTCTGGATTTGATTTGTATGAGAGCGATTATGGGGCCACATGACCTCAATGTGGCATATGTGATGTTGATGGCGTTTCAGAGAGTTCGTAGAGGAGGCGTTACTTCTAGGTTAGATATGGGGCCGTATATTACGAGGATAGCCCATCATTTGGGTGTTTTTCAGAGGTATCATGCTACACACTTGACTAGGGGACCGAGGACTATCGCCTTTGGTTTGACTGATTTGAGGGCTGCTGGTATGGTATCATTGCAGGACCCTCCGGCGTGGGTGCCGATGAGGGAGGGTTTTGTGGCGCATCCTCCGGCAGGTACTGAGGCCGCGGAGGCGATGCAGAGGGCCGTTCCACCACACAGACAGCGTGTTACGTTTAGTGTGGAGCGCCCTCATCCGACACATGCGAGGAGAGAGCCGAGGCCTGAGCCGATGACGCTATTGGTATTGAGGGATCAGCTGATGGATCATATTGATCAGCGGATTGATGAGAGGTTTGATAGGTTAGAGGGGATGTTGAGATTACAGATGACACATCAGGGGATTGAGATTCCAGAGATATACAGAGAGCGGGTGAGAGATGAGGCGGCTACTGGGGTTGGTGCTAGTGGTTCGGGAGATGCAGGTACTGATGCTAGTTTTGTTGAGACTGGAGATGGTGCTGGTAGTTCGGGGACGCGTGATGAGGATATGGCTAGTGTTGGAGACGAGGAGGCAGAGTAGATGTTGCAGCTACGACACCGATCGGTTTACTTTCTATCCTTGTACTTTTCTTTTGGTTATTTTGTTTTCATGATACTGGTCTGTACTTAATATTATATTATACTGGGGGTTCATGTACGGGATAACCGGTTGGGTGGTCGTGTTTATTTTGATATGTATATATATGCTGCTATGATGGGTTTGTCTGTGATGATTAGAGCATGTTATAGTCCATCGGGGCGATTTTGTGTTTGGCATATGATGCGCTTTCGCAGTTTTGGATTGGAGTAGTTGGCACGATTTTCGAGGCGATTTCACGAGAGTATCAGGGGAGTTTGTTCCAACTTGTATCTTTTCAATTTTTTTTTATTATTTTATTTTTATGTTTATTTTATTTTGTGTCCGTATAGTCTGTGCGTGTTCGTCTGTCACATTGAGGACAATGTTGAACTTAAGTGTGGGGAGGGGGACAGGACGTCGTCAGTTTTAAATTTGTAGGTAGTTTTGCTTAATGTTTGAATAATAAAAAAAAAAATTTAAAAAAAAAACATCAAAATCCAAAAAGATTTTTCATTTTAGTTTTTTTTTAGTGTTTGTGTTTTGAGTCTAAAGAAAAAAGCAAAAAATCCAAAAAAATTGAAAAAGTGAAAAATGTCTTTGGAATTAATTGCAAATCATGGAAAATGATAGTACAATTGGGAGTCGATTTTCAGAATAAAAATAAGAAAGAAATGGGAAAAGTGGTAGGAAAGGAATGAATGGAAAGTATGACTAGTCTGTGATGTGTCGGTAGGCCCAACTGACTTAGGATTAGCTTAAAATGCCCATTGTGTTTATTGTTGTATAAATATGTAATTAAATCGGTCTGCTAGTGGGTTCTCGCTTTAGGGGTGATAGGGAGATCGAAACTGATGATTAGGAGGAAAGAGACCTTTTTGAATTAGAGACTTATATATCCTCAGAATACCTGGCACGTTATGATCTTTTTGCGAAAGCAAATCCGAGAAATAACGGCGCCCCATATTTCCATCTTTTGAGCATATTAGGTAATAATTGGTTAATATTTTTAGAGTGAAGGGACAAAATACTCATGTACGAACTAAGGATAGTATCCCGTGGTAAGTGCCTCTGATGATGTTCTGGATCTCGCGGGCAAAATACTCACGTATGATTTCGGGGGTAAGACCTTGTGAAAGAATGCCTCTGATGATGTTCGTTGGTAATCATAGTTAAAATTAACCAATTATAAAAAATGAGAAAAAAGAAAAAAAAAAGAGAAAAATGAGAAAAAATAGAAAAAAAAAATAGTTGATTAAAGAAATAAATGCTCAAAAACTTCGCTATCCATCTATTCCATCATTCTGTGGACATATAAGTATCTGATTTAAAGGAGGGTGGGAAAATTTTAAAAATATAGTCTTAAATACCCTTTGCTTTGACTGAATTTGATTCGGGAGTAGGTTGAACTTGAACCTTCTGATTGTGGGACACATTGGCAGATTGATAACTCTATTCGGTAAATTTTAAACACTTTGGGGGCGAAACAAAAGGTCAGTGGTTGGGTTTAGTCGGACCGAAATACTGGCAATTGCAGTTAGTTCATGTAATTACATTTTGGAATGTAGAATTGAGATGGTTGGTGATTTGAGAAGTAAAATGATTTTGAAACTGATTTCTCGATTATGATTCCATGGCAGTTTTTCCGAGACGGAAAAAGATGAGTGTGGGGATGTGATGAGCGGTTAAAAAGTGCATTCTATTTGATATTAATCATCCCCTAAACACACCGAGTTGGTCGTAAAGTATATTGGTTTAACCGGTTTTTGTAAATAAAGTGTTGAGATGAGAAGAAGCTTAAATGGTGTAATTAAGTTGAGTCAAAGCTTATCAAATTCACTGCTCGAAATATACTTTATTTTGTGAAGCCACTAGATTTCAATTATTATTTAAATGGAAATGAAATAAAATTAATGGTAAAAAATTAGTACATGTCGTGAGCTTCTGTGATGTCATGAATGCAAATTCATTTTCATAAGCTAAGGTAATTGTATGTTTGATTATTTGCAGTCAAAAGATGCAATTACAATAAGAAGAAAAGTGCTCACGTGGAGCTTAATTAAAGGGCATAGCTTGGTCACGTGAGAAGAAATTAAAGGATAGAATTCTTGTTGTTATCACGTGCTATTCAATTAAATTTTTTTGGTCCGGTGTGAACGTAGAAAGAAGCAACAAATTGGAAGTTAGCGGTCCAATTAGCGCATCGGGTCGCGAGAAAAGAGGATCAAGACCCTCGCGACACGCGAGGGTCGGGAAGTCGGCTGATTTTCGTAATTCTCGATCGGGTCTATATTTAAACCGTTTTAAACATAATTTTTAGGGTTCTTATGCCCCATTGACGGCCAGAGACGACCAGGAACCATTAGAGACAAAATTCTCTTAGTTTTTTCTTTGCTTTTCTTGATTCTAAATTGATCAATGATGCTTGTGATGTCTGGCTAAACCCTTCGTGATTACTTGGGTGAACGGTTAGTGTTTTTCTGATTTTTATTTAGTGTTTCTAAATTCTAGATGAGATTTTGATCCGTGACAATCTGTTAATCTCAGTGTGTGTTTGATTTAATCGAATTACTTTTATCATTGTATGTGCCCCCCGCTCCCGGACTACCTCTTTGAGCATAGCTCTAGGACTATACTTAGTACATGCGTGATAATAAGTTGGTTGGGTTGGTTAAGCGTTAACACAATCATGTCTATGTGATTTCTAGGTTAGACTCCTGAGTGCAAATCAGTAATTCACTAATCCGGATCCTAAAGTAATTACCAATTAGTAACTACGATTGCAAGATAGTTAATTTAGTTTGAATTAGTTAATCATTAATTTTAGTTTTGCAACCAACAACCAGATTCAACAGTCAAGAGGCACTTTGATTAATTAGTTAGGTTAAGTTAGTTTAGTTCTAGTTTAGGTCAATTCAGATTAGTGACAGTAGTCTGGATTTAGGTAGTTAACTTAGTTAGGTAATAAAAATCTAAGTCACTAATAACCACCAACTCCCCTGGATTGATACCCGACTTACCCTGTCTATAGGTAGTTAGGATTATTTGTATAGCGGTCACGACACCCGTTATCAATAAGACACACCTTACTAGGACTTATTGGTCCCAACCGACCCTCATTGCCCTACTAAACACACCTTATTGGGCCATCATTGGTCCTAAACACAACTTATTGGTTATATACACACCTTAGTGGGACTCATTAGTCCCAACTAAACACACATTATTGGGCCATCATGGGTCCTAAACACAAGTTATTGGTTATATACACACCTTACTAGGACTTATTGGTTCTAACCGACCCTCATTGTCCTACTAAACACACCTTATTGGGCCATCATTGGTCCTAAACATAATTTATTGGTTATATACACACCTTAGTGGGACTATTAGTCCCAACTAAACACACCATATTGGGCCATAATTGGTCGTAAACACAACTTATTGGTTATATAAACACCTTATTAGGACTCATTGGTGCCAACTAACCCTCATTGTCCCTAAACCCACTTTATTGTGCCATCGTTGGTCCTAAACACAACGTATTGGTTATATGCACACATTAGTGGGACTCATTGGTCCCAACTAAACACACCTTATTGGGCCATAATTGGTCGTAAACACAACTTATTGGTTATATACACACTTTATTGGGACTCATTGGTCCAACTACCCTCATTGCCCTAAACCACTTATTGGCCATCATGGTCCTAACACAACTATTGGTTAAAGCACACTTATGGACTTATTGGTCCCAACTAAACACACCTTATTGGGCCATCATTGGTCCTAAACACAACTTATTGGTTATATAAGACACACCTTACTAGGACTTATTGGTCCCAACCGACCCTCATTGCCCTACTAAACACACCTTATTGGGCCATCATTGGTCCTAAACACAACTTATTGGTTATATACACACCTTAGTGGGACTCATTGGTCCCAACTAAACACACATTATTGGGCCATCATTGGTCCTAAACACAACTTATTGGTTATATACACACCTTACTAGGACTTATTGGTTCTAACCGACCCTCATTGCCCTACTAAACACACCTTATTGGGCCATCATTGGTCCTAAACATAATTTATTGGTTATATACACACCTTAGTGGGACTCATTAGTCCCAACTAAACACACCATATTGGGCCATAATTGGTCGTAAACACAACTTATTGGTTATATAAACACCTTATTAGGACTCATTGGTGCCAACTAACCCTCATTGTCCCTAAACCCACTTTATTGTGCCATCATTGGTCCTAAACACAACGTATTGGTTATATGCACACATTAGTGGGACTCATTGGTCCCAACTAAACACACCTTATTGGGCCATAATTGGTCGTAAACACAACTTATTGGTTATATACACACTTTATTGGGACTCATTGGTCCCAACGGACCCTCATTGCCCTTAAACACACATTATTGGGCCATCATTGGTCCTAAACACAACTTATTGGTTATATAAGACACACCTTACTAGGACTTATTGGTCCCAACCGACCCTCATTGCCCTACTAAACACACCTTATTGGGCCATCATTGGTCCTAAACACAACTTATTGGTTATATACACACCTTAGTGGGACTCATTAGTCCCAACTAAACACACATTATTGGGCCATCATTGGTCCTAAACACAACTTATTGGTTATATACACACCTTACTAGGACTTATTGGTTCTAACCGACCCTCATTGCCCTACTAAACACACCTTATTGGGCCATCATTGGTCCTAAACATAATTTATTGGTTATATACACACCTTAGTGGGACTCATTAGTCCCAACTAAACACACCATATTGGGCCATAATTGGTCGTAAACACAACTTATTGGTTATATAAACACCTTATTAGGACTCATTGGTGCCAACTAACCCTCATTGTCCCTAAACCCACTTTATTGTGCCATCATTGGTCCTAAACACAACGTATTGGTTATATGCACACATTAGTGGGACTCATTGGTCCCAACTAAACACACCTTATTGGGCCATAATTGGTCGTAAACACAACTTATTGGTTATATACACACTTTATTGGGACTCATTGGTCCCAACTGACCCTCATTGCCCTTAAACACACATTATTGGGCCATCATTGGTCCTAAACACAACTTATTGGTTATATAAGACACACCTTACTAGGACTTATTGGTCCCAACCGACCCTCATTGCCCTACTAAACACACCTTATTGGGCCATCATTGGTCCTAAACACAACTTATTGGTTATATACACACCTTATTAGGACTCATTGGTGCCAACTAACCCTCATTGTCCCTAAACCCACTTTATTGTGCCATCAATGGTCCTAAACACAACGTATTGGTTATATGCACACATTAGTGGGACTCATTAGTCCCAACTAAACACACCTTATTGGGCCATAATTGGTCGTAAACACAACTTATTGGTTATATAAACACCTTATTAGGACTCATTGGTGCCAACTGACCCTCATTGCCCTACTAAACACACTTTATTGGGCCATCATTGGTCCTAAACACAACGTATTGGTTATATGCACACATTAGTGGGACTCATTGGTCCCAACTAAACACACCTTATTGGGCCATAATTGGTCGTAAACACAACTTATTGGTTATATAAACACCTTATTAGGACTCATTGGTGCCAACTAACCCTCATTGTCCCTAAACCCACTTTATTGTGCCATCATTGGTCCTAAACACAACGTATTGGTTATATGCACACATTAGTGGGACTCATTGGTCCCAACTAAACACACCTTATTGGGCCATAATTGGTCGTAAACACAACTTATTGGTTATATACACACCTTATTAGGACTCATTGGTCCCAACCGACCCTCATTGCCCTACTAAACACACCTTATTGGGCCATCATTGGTCCTAAACACAACTTATTGGTTATATACACACCTTAGTGGGACTCATTAGTCCCAACTAAACACACATTATTGGGCCATCGTTGGTCCTATACCCAACTTATTGGTTATATACACACCTTACTAGGACTTATTGGTTCCCAACCGACCCTCATTGCCCTACTAAACACACCTTATTGGGCCATCATTGGTCCTAAACACAACTTATTGGTTATATACACACCTTAGTGGGACTCATTAGTCCCAACTAAACACACATTATTGGGCCATCATTGGTCCTAAACACAACTTATTGGTTATATACACACCTTACTAGGACTTATTGGTTCTAACCGACCCTCATTGCCCTACTAAACACACCTTATTGGGCCATCATTGGTCCTAAACATAACTTATTGGTTATATACACACCTTAGTGGGACTCATTAGTCCCAACTAAACACACCATATTGGGCCATAATTGGTCGTAAACACAACTTATTGGTTATATAAACACCTTATTAGGACTCATTGGTGCCAACTAACCCTCATTGTCCCTAAACCCACTTTATTGTGCCATCATTGGTCCTAAACACAACGTATTGGTTATATGCACACATTAGTGGGACTCATTGGTCCCAACTAAACACACCTTATTGGGCCATAATTGGTCGTAAACACAACTTATTGGTTATATACACACTTTATTGGGACTCATTGGTCCCAACGGACCCTCATTGCCCTTAAACACACATTATTGGGCCATCATTGGTCCTAAACACAACTTATTGGTTATATAAGACACACCTTACTAGGACTTATTGGTCCCAACCGACCCTCATTGCCCTACTAAACACACCTTATTGGGCCATCATTGGTCCTAAACACAACTTATTGGTTATATACACACCTTAGCTGTAGGACTTACATTAGGTTTCCCTAACCTAGACCCTCATTGCCCTACTAAACACACCTTATTGGGCCATCATTGGTCCTAAACACAACTTATTGGTTATATACACACCTTAGTGGGACTCATTAGTCCCAACTAAACACACCATATTGGGCCATAATTGGTCGTAAACACAACTTATTGGTTATATAAACACCTTATTAGGACTCATTGGTGCCAACTAACCCTCATTGTCCCTAAACCCACTTTATTGTGCCATCATTGGTCCTAAACACAACGTATTGGTTATATGCACACATTAGTGGGACTCATTGGTCCCAACTAAACACACCTTATTGGGCCATAATTGGTCGTAAACACAACTTATTGGTTATATACACACTTTATTGGGACTCATTGGTCCCAACGGACCCTCATTGCCCTTAAACACACATTATTGGGCCATCATTGGTCCTAAACACAACTTATTGGTTATATAAGACACACCTTACTAGGACTTATTGGTCCCAACCGACCCTCATTGCCCTACTAAACACACCTTATTGGGCCATCATTGGTCCTAAACACAACTTATTGGTTATATACACACCTTAGTGGGACTCATTAGTCCCAACTAAACACACATTATTGGGCCATCATTGGTCCTAAACACAACTTATTGGTTATATACACACCTTACTAGGACTTATTGGTTCTAACCGACCCTCATTGCCCTACTAAACACACCTTATTGGGCCATCATTGGTCCTAAACATAATTTATTGGTTATATACACACCTTAGTGGGACTCATTAGTCCCAACTAAACACACCATATTGGGCCATAATTGGTCGTAAACACAACTTATTGGTTATATAAACACCTTATTAGGACTCATTGGTCCCAACTAAACACACCTTATTGGGCCATAATTGGTCGTAAACACAACTTATTGGTTATATACACACTTTATTGGGACTCATTGGTCCCAACGGACCCTCATTGCCCTTAAACACACATTAGTGGGCCATCATTGGTCCTAAACACAACTTATTGGTTATATAAGACACACATTACTAGGACTTATTGGTCCCAACCGACCCTCATTGCCCTACTAAACACACCTTATTGGGCCATCATTGGTCCTAAACACAACTTATTGGTTATATACACACCTTAGTGGGACTCATTAGTCCCAACTAAACACACATTATTGGGCCATCATTGGTCCTAAACACAACGTATTGGTTATATGCACACATTATTGGGACTCATTGGTCCCAACTAAACACACCTTATTGGGCGATAATTGGTCGTAAACACAACTTATTGGTTATATACACACTTTATTGGGACTCATTGGTCCCAACGGACCCTCATTGCCCTTAAACACACATTATTGGGCCATCATTGGTCCTAAACACAACTTATTGGTTATATAAGACACACCTTACTAGGACTTATTGTTCCCAACCGACCCTCATTGCCCTACTAAACACACCTTATTGGGCCATCATTGGTCCTAAACACAACTTATTGGTTATATACACACCTTAGTGGGACTCATTAGTCCCAACAAAACACACATTATTGGGCCATCATTGGTCATAAACACAACTTATTGGTTATATACACACCTTACTAGGACTTATTGGTTCTAACCGACCCTCATTGCCCTACTAAACACACCTTATTGGGCCATCATTGGTCCTAAACATAATTTATTGGTTATATACACACCTTAGTGGGACTCATTAGTCCCAACTAAACACACCATATTGGGCCATAATTGGTTGTAAACACAACTTATTGGTTATATAAACACCTTATTAGGACTCATTGGTGCCAACTAACCCTCATTGTCCCTAAACCCAATTTATTGTGCCATCATTGGTCCTAAACATAACGTATTGGTTATATGCACACATTAGTGGGACTCATTGGTCCCAACTAAACACACCTTATTAGGCGATAATTGGTCGTAAACACAACTTATTGGTTATATACACGCTTTATTGGGACTCATTGGTCCCAACGGACCCTCATTGCCCTTAAACACACATTATTGGGCCATCATTGGTCCTAAACACAACTTATTGGTTATATAAGACACACTTTACTAGGATTTATTGGTCCCAACCGACCCTCATTGCCCTACTAAACACACCTTATTGGGCCATCATTGGTCCTAAACACAACTTATTGGTTATATACACACCTTAGTGGGACTCATTAGTCCCAACTAAACACACATTATTGGGCCATCATTGTTCCTAAACACAAATTATTGGTTATATACACACCTTACTAGGACTTATTGGTTCTAACCGACCCTCATTGCCCTACTAAACACACCTTATTGGGCCATCATTGGTCCTAAACATAATTTATTGGTTATATACACACCTTAGTGGGACTCATTAGTCCCAACATAAACACACCATATTGGGCCATAATTGGTCGTAAACACAACTTATTGGTTATATAAACACCTTATTAGGACTCATTGGTGCCAACTAACCCTCATTGTCCCTAAACCCACATTATTGGGCCATCATTGGTCCTAAACACAACTTATTGGTTATATACACACATTACTAGGACTTATTGGTTCTAACCAACCCTCATTGCCCTACTAAACACACCTTATTGGGCCATCATTGGTCCTAAACACAACTTATTGGTTATATACACACCTTAGTGGGACTCATTAGTCCCAACTAAACACACCATATTGGGCCATCATTGGTCGTAAACACAACTTATTGGTTATATAAACACCTTATTAGGACTCATTGGTGCCAACTAACCCTCATTGTCCCTAAACCCACTTTATTGTGCCATCATTGGTCCTAAACACAACGTATTGGTTATATACACACATTAGTGGGACTCATTGGTCCCAACTAAACACACCTTATTGGGCCATAATTGGTCGTAAACACAACTTATTGGTTATATACACACTTTATTGGGACTCATTGGTCCCAACGGACCCTCATTGCCCTTAAACACACATTATTGGGCCATCATTGGTCCTAAACACAACTTATTGGTTATATAAGACACACCTTACTAGGACTTATTGGTCCCAACCGACCCTCATTGCCCTACTAAACACACCTTATTGGGCCATCATTGGTCCTAAACACAACTTATTGGTTATATACACACCTTAGTGGGACTCATTAGTCCCAACTAAACACACATTATTGGGCCATCATTGGTCCTAAACACAACTTATTGG
>JBCNJP010009875.1:0-26002 GCA_039602395.1 Deinandra increscens subsp. villosa | reverse complement strand
CAATTGGGTGTGGGGACGGTTAAACATGACGGTAATTCAGTACCATATCTAAGCACTTTGAAATTTTTTTAACTGGATGTGAGTTTATGTGATTTCATAATTTTTGAGTATTCGTCTAGAGCGTCGAGTAACGGAAGCTGAAAAGGGTTCTTCGGTTAATGATCTGTCTGGTTTGATCCATGAAAAATATCAAACTCAAGGTAAGTACGTTTTATCTAGTTTGTAGATTATCTTAAGTTTGTGTTTTATCAAAAAAATTTTATCTTTAACTATTTAAAGTTTTTATGTTTTATGATCAAGATCAGTTATTCGGGGCTAAATCTGAGGGGAAGCTTCGTTAAATTCTCTGTTTTATCTCAAACTTAACATTTTTAAGAGAATTAAAGGTTTGGGAGGTGTTTAAATTGTTTTTCAAACATGAGGGGTCAAAATTGAAAATTTTAAAAAGTGGGTATAAAAACCCCAAACCTGATTTCGATCTTCACTCTTCACCGTCCCTTCCGATTACGATCCCGCCTGAAAACTCTAACCGGCCGCCGCTGTTCACCGGAACTTCAATCCAGTACATCTCCGACCATCGTCCGTCGAAACCGAACACACCACAGTGTTCGCGATCATTTTCCGACCATAAACCCCATCACAATCGTCTGTTCTTTCAAGATTTCATCACACATTCGCAGCTTTTGCTCTCGAAACCCTAACTCGAGTTATTGACTGATTTCGAGTGCCTTGTTACAAGTTTTGAAGTCGTTTTTGTGTATGAATCTGTTATAAGGTAGTTGTTGTTGGTCTGTTTAAGTTTTTGTGGTGTTTTAACGCGATTACGAGAAATTGCAGGTTTGGCTATGGCGGAAGTGGGCGTTTACGACAATCTCTGTGAAGAAGACGACTGTTGGTCTTTCCGATGCGTGTTTACGATCGATCGATTACGATCAGCGTTTACGACATGTGTTTACGACTGCATGATTACGATTGGGCTTAATCCATTAATCTTTAACCTGATCGTAAACCCTTTATGTGATCGTAAACTCGGACTGTGATCGTAAACCCAACATAAAATCGTAAATATGATCGTAAATACTTGATTTTTATTAAGTTTCATCAAACTTAATCGTTTTAAGATAAAATCAATGTGTTTGTGAAACGTGTGATTCAAATGTCAAATATTTCACTTGAATGATTAAATTGAAATTTTTTTTTTAGAAGTTATCAAATTAAATGATTCAATCAGTTGAATTTCAATTTGTTTCCAAAGATTGAATATGTCTGATGCATATGTCTTGTCTTTCTCAGATGGCTGAAGAGATGCTGATTGGAGATATAAAATATGAACCAGATCACTGTATGCCGGCTTATCTAGAAGATCCGCCAGAAAAACACATGGAGTTATTTTACTCGCTGGTGGCAGGGATGAACACATGTAAAATAAATTATGCCCTGAGGACGAATGTGCTCATCGACGAGATGCTGGTCAGAGAGTTTTGGGGGTCTGCTAGAGTGAATTCAGACAAGACAAGGATCACTGCAACGATTCAAAACAGACAAGTTGTCATTCAAGAAGAAGATATAAGGCAGGGCCTGAACATTACAGATGAAGCTTCTGATCCTATCACTTACCCAAAGGAAGTAGTTCTGGCAGGTGCTCAATCGATGGGATACGAAGGAAAGTTTCCACCAATCTTCAAAAAGCTTCTGCCGCACTACTGGAGGTGTCTGGCGCATTACATGCAGAAGTCTTTCCTAGGGAAAAGAACAAGTTTCGATCAGTTGAATTACATTCACGGAACAGCTCTCGTAGCACTTGCCTTGGATTGGAAGTTTAACTTCTCAAAGATGATGTTGCAAGACTGGGTAGGCAATGCAGTGCTGAGCGCCAGAGAGCAGTTTTTGATGACACCTAGGTTTGTACAAATGGTGGTAATGAAGAAGTATCCGATGATAGAGGAGAGAATTGAGAAGCTAGATGTCAAGGTTATGGATATTGGGGTCTTTGGTCTGCAAACCCAAGATAGACCGGGTAAGCAAACATTTGAAGGAAGACTGGAATGGGTTAAGAGAGGTGCGTTCCCAGAAGTTGCACGGGAACAAGTGATGGATGACTCTGAGCCAGAGGCAGATGTGCCTGAAGTTAATGCATCCATTGCAGAAGAACAAGATGTAACAGCAATTCCAGCTGTCAATGTTCAAGAGGATGATGTCATACCCTCAGATGAAGAAAATATAATGGATGACATTCTTACTGGCCAGGACATAACTGAAGATGATATTTATGGGGACTTGGAGCCACTAACCCATAAAAGGTCAAGAGAAGATATGATTGAGTCATCTGGCAGTGATGATACACCTCCTGAGCTGAATATAAACGTTGATGAAGTTTTCGAAGAAGAACCCGTCCCTGCTCGTGAACCATCTCCACGAAAGAAATCTGATCCAAGGAGCATACGGTTCAAATTCACCAAGACAGGCTCAAGTCTATTGGTTGTACAACCAGCTGGACCCAGTTCTGAGGGTCCCAGTGGTCAAGAAGAAACTATTAATGAAGCCCTTCAAGAGCAACTGTCTATCTCTCAGACTGAAGATGTGGATGTTCAACCTGCTCCTGTGCAAACTGAAACTCCAGTTCTGACCGAGCATAGCCCAGTTCGGGAGGAAACTCAATTTCTGGAGGTTGATCACACCTTCGTTGCTCCAAGCCCTGTGAGAATAAGTGCAGCTCCTTCTGTAACTCAGCCAACAGCTGCTCCCAGCTTTAGGCCCTTCCAAGCAGCACAGCTTCCAGTAGAGTTGAGGATTAGCACTGATCCTCAAATCAACTTCCTGATGTCTTAGAACAGAATGAGACAAAATGAAATTAAGGCGCTTCAAGCAGAGAACAGGAGGATGAGGGAGAAGGAAGCGGCAGATAAAAACAAAATAAATTATCTGTATGACACTATGGTGGGCCTGAGAAAGATGGTGAATGAATTAAAGACTGTGGTGGAGTCAAGGTCCACAGGTGCCCCAGGTCAGAGCTCATCTCAAGATGTACAAGGCACAAGTGCATCGAATGAAGATATTGGAGATGAAAACATTGAGATGTCAGATTATGCTCGAAGCGGCAGAATCATCTCCAAGGCACCTCTGAGTCATAACAATTGGTTCAAGGAGTTCTTCCAGGGACCGGCCCCCAATCAATACACCTTCGACGTTGATGTTGGTGAAAGCGTTATAGATAAGAGGGGAAGCCGTGAAGACATACTGTGTTGGCATTATGACGCGGAGAAGAAAATGTTCGCCGTAATCCGTGATGGCTACAGTCCAGTGGAGTATTACTCAACACGTGAACAATTCCACTCCTGGACTGAGCCTGAGATTAGGAACCTGCTCAAAGCTCCATTTATCAACCGTTGGTGTAGTGCTGAAGGAGATCGTATTCAAAGAAACCTGATGAGCCATCTGGAGACCAACTTTAGAGACTTCGAGCTGAAAAATATTAAATGGGTTCAGACTGGAACTGACCCAGATACAGGCGAAGCTATTGGAGAAGCCAGAAGGCCACCCACAAAGCGTACTAGAGTAATTCACATGTTAGATGAGATCAATGATGGTACACTAGTCAGAAACTTTGACTGCTGGTGCTATGATCCAACAACACATGAAGTGGTGGTGCTTTGCAAGCCAATGAGGCAGTTTCGTTTCTACGATCCGGTTGATTTGCTAAGATTCGGAGAACGAGATATTAAGCTGTTAGCCTCCCAACCTATCCTCAGTGATGTGCCCAACATGGAGAATGCCATAAGGGTTGGAATCTTCCATGGAACAGCTAACCGGATAGTGAAGAACGAGTGGTGGTCGAACAACACAAAGAACACGTTCAGATTCGATCTACTGCTGCCGTAAGAAGATCAAATGCTTCATGCCTGGGGGAAGATTGTTGGGCTATATTTATATGAGGCATGAACATTTGTTATTGGGCTTGTTAGTCTTTGTTTTGGGCTTGTTTAAGATTAGTCAGTGGGCTAGTTAGTGTTTATGATTGGGCCATGTGGGCTTCTAACTAGGTTTACGATTTTATGTGAGGACTATATAAGCCTCATTTGTTTGTGTTTATGATCAAGCTTTTCAATACAATATTCACATTCACGATTTCTTTGCTCTCAAGTGTTTACGATCAGCTTCCTTTAGTGGGTTTTCATCATTCAAGACTTCATCTTTTCACAAGATCTCGTCTATTCTTCCACTATTGTTCTTGAATCAAGCTTGTACGAGGATTCCGCACTCGTATTTGTCTAGATATCGTGTTGTTTGGTTGATCTAGGACCTACAGAGGTCCTGCTTCATGCATTTCTGATTCAGATCTATCTACCTGATCCTCCTCATAAATCATACCTATTATATCTGTAGGCACAGGTTAAGGAACATTATTCTTATTCTTTTTCAGAAAAACTAATTCCTATTCCTCCTTTATCCTTACCAAATCTAACATCGGTTATGCAGTTGGACAGAGCCTTACCAGCTTTAAGCATTCTTTTGTTTCTCATTTGATTCACATCTAATTTTACTTGCAACTCATTGTTCTGATGTGTAAGTTCATCTACCTACTTCCTAAGCTCAGTAATTTCTAACTTAGCATTGTCATACAAGACAGACTTCTCAGAGGCAAGGGCTTGGTATTTCTCTATATCCAATTTTTGAGCTTTAACTTTCTCCTCACTCTTTTCCCATCTACCCTTAAACGAACTTCTAGAACATTGCATATCAAATAATTCTATCTCACTATTCTTCCAAAGTTGTCTAAGGCCAGGAATTAAACGTGCACAAGTGGGATTAGTACATACCTTTGTGTTGTCGACCTCGGATGCAAAAGCTTCCTTATCTTCAACCAGGTTCTCTTCTTTCTCTTCTGAGTTTTCCTCTGTGACCATAAATGCATGCTCCTCCTCATCATTATTCTCCATCTGAGCAATCATAGTACCTGTCAGACTGAGTTCCCTTACCTGCGAAGCCCATTGATACTCTCCACAATCCTGTACAACCAAAGCCTTTGTCTCTGCTTTCCCTTTACCATCTCCAGCTTTCTTCTCTTCTGGTTTCTCCCTCTTTGGCTTGGTACACTCTCTTGCAAAGTGCCTGTACTCATCACAGTTGAAGCATCTGATCTTACTCTTATCAATACCCATTCTTATCTTGTCCTGATCCTTCCATACATTCCTTCCAGTTTTTGCCATAAACTTCTTAGCGCAGAAAACTGCCATTGCCATTTGCTAGGAAATATCAAGCATTTCCACATCTTCAGGATTGATCTGGTTTAGTTCTCCTGACAGCATATCAGTAGGTACCAATGTTCCAGCCATAAGTGCATGGTAACTATTCATAAATCTCATTCCAAGGGAAAAGTTGGGATCATTGGTAGCATTTGCCTCATCAGGGTTGACCATTCCACTAGAACTTGCTTGAGATCGTGCCACGAATGCAGTTGACTTTCTGTTAGCACTTGAATCCTTTCTAGACGAACTTCCAGCTTGCTTTGACCCTACTTCTTCAGATAAGAGAGCCTGATTCAGTTTTCCTGCCATACTGAGTGAACTTAAATGATTCAGCTCTCTTTGTTTATCATCAATCAGCTTTGACTTCAGTTTGTTAATAAGCTCATCAAGAGTTAACTCATCCAGCTTGTTGTTATCTTCGATGATTGAAATGTTGGTATTCCAGTTCTTGGGTAAACTGTTCAAGAGTTTCAGATTCTTATCCTCCTGTTCGGGTTCAACTTCATAGCTTGACATCTTAATAATTAAGGACACAAATCTTTGAACTTGAGCTTCAAAGGACTCTCCTTGAATGTGATTGAACATGTTGAACTTCTGCTTCAACATCTGTTTACGGCTTGCCTTGATATCGGGATTTCCTTCATATGCAACCACCAGAGCATCCCAGAGCTTCTTTGCAGTCTTGTACTTTTTAAACCCTTGTGCAATCTCTGGAGTCAATGCCATTGTCATGATAGCATATGCTCTTTCATCCTTGTTACACTTTTCCCAATCATCATCCGAGTATTCTGCTTCAGTTTTCACCACTCCAACCTTTCCTGCTTCAGTGTGAGTAGGTATGAAAGGTCCATTGACAACTGATCTCCAAAGTCTCAGATCAATACTTTTTCAAATGGTTCTGGAATCAGTATTTCCATTCAAGGAAGTTATCAGTAGATGTGAGTCTAGGAGGACGAGTAGTTGATCCAATCTCAAAGTCCAGTTTCTGATACATGCTAGGTTCAAAATCCATGACGAAAGTTTAGGAAAACTTAAAAAAAATGTTCAAAATATGAGTTTCCGATCGTAATCACCAGTTTATGATAAAGACACCAGCTGATCGTAAACGAAAGTCGTAAACACCTTTGGATCGTAATCCCGATCGTAAATTCCTCCGGATCGTAATCTCGATCGTAAACAACCAAAGTTCGTATCTTGAAGTCGTAAACACAGTATAGCCTCGTAAACTCGATCGTAAACTCTCAAAAATCCAGTCTTGAAGTCGTAAACACAGTACAGACTCGTAAACTCGATCGTAAACTCTCAAAAATCCAGTCTTGAAGTCGTAAACACAGTTTTGATGAAGAACACCGATCGTAATCTTCAAGAGCAGCCCAGAAACGATCGTAAACACCAAGAACAGCAACAAGCTAACACTTTTTTCCAGCCAAACACTTGAATCCAATATCGTGGAACCTCGAATCAGATGATTCTTGGTTCTGATACCAATTGTTAGTCCCGAAATAACAATCGAACACGGTATCGTAAACACAAACGAGTGCGGAAACATCATTTGTGAGTGATTCGAGAAGAAGATGATGAAAGAGACTTGATATGAAATGAAGAGCACAACAAACACAATCAAATCTTGAATGAAACTTGATCAATCTTCTATAATTTGAGTTCACGGTCGTAAATACACAAAAGGTGGCTGGTAATCGTAATCAAGAACTAGAAGAAATCACAAACTACTTGGCTATTTATACTACCCATTACAAAAACCCTAATCCAATCGTAAACCCACTAGAAGAACCGACCCAATAAGCCCAAATCGTAAACATAACAAGCCCAATCCAATGTTAGCCCAATCTAATGTTCATGCCTCATAATGTATAGCCCAACAAAGTAAGATATAAATTAATATATGATTGTCATAATTCCACACCAAACGAGGGTCTGTTTGGTATGGGGTAATAGAATGAATGAGAGAATCGAAACGGACAAGGTAATGGAATGGTTGAGAAAATGAAATGGATCATTACCATTCCATCATCTTGTTTGGTTGTCATGTGAGAATGAAATAAATCATTATTTCGTGTTGTTTGATAGTTAGTAAAAACGAAATAATCGAATACAGTTTTCCCAAGATTTCCATTTAAAATAATATATTTGATTTTTATTTATATTTGATTTTTTAATTTTAATTAATTTATTTTTATAGAATATTTTAATTTTTATGTTTTATTTTATTTTTTATTTTATTTTTTATTTTTATATTTATATTTGATTGCAAATTTATTTTATTTTTATTTTTTGGTTTTATTTTTTATATTTTTTTATTTTATGTTTTTTATTATTTTTCATTTTTATTTTATATTTTTATATTTTTCCATTTTATGTTTTTTATATTTTTTAATTGTTTTATTCATGATTTTTTTTGTTTTCATAAAATTCTAAGAAAAAATTAAATTGAATAAAATTTTCATTCAATTACTTGAGGGAATGGAAGAAAAACACCCCACAAGGAATGAAAATTTTTATAAATAGAAGGAACACATTCCTTGTGTAATGGTCTATTCCATTCCTATGTGCTACCAAATATGTCATTTTTCATTACAACCTAATGACTCATTCCATTCTACCCTTCATTCCTGCATACCAAACATTACCCTAGTATTGGCATGTGTCAACAATTGTAATTGTTTATTAGAGTAATAATCCACAACCTCTAACCATCATCCCAATGTTGATCGAATCCTGAATCGTAATCATAATAAACAGATAATAACTATTAAAGATTACCTGTTGTCATCTGATTGAGATCAGCAACGGTCAGATTATCCATCCTGTGAGTAGCCCTGGTTCCCCTTTAGGGTATAGCTAATGATGGTGAAATTGTAAAGGGATTTACGATTAAGAGAGAGAGAGAGTAGAGAGAGAGAGACGAAAATTGTGTGTGGTGATTAACCTCCAATCTCTCCAATAAGCTCTATATATATACACCCAAGGGGAAACCCTAGTCTATCTAATAAGGGCAATTACGTCCATCAAATAATGCCAGATAGGGTTAAATAGGTAATTGATTATTTAAGATAGATGATTAAAGGACATAATATATATTTATATTATATACATATATATATATATCCGAAATACATATATATATATATATTTATTTAGTAAATATATGTCTAACATTCTCCCACTTGGCCGAATGATCATAATGAGTTATTAGCTAAGTCTGATCAGAATTTAATACTCATTTCAACTTTAAACCAAAATTGCAGCAGAAAAATACAGTCATAGAGTTGATTATCCAACTCAAGACCCCCATTAATCATACTACAACCCCAAATTTAAAATTCAACATAAATTCAGAATCAATTACACAAATAAGCCCTTAACGTTGATTTATAATAAAACTGTCTATATGTCAATAATGCATGCATAACATATTTAGAGACAAAATCAATCGGATGAGGAATAATTAATAATTAGTCATTCATATTGTGATATGCTTGGTCATTAGTAAACCTCGTCTTTATTGATGAGCTCTTAAAAGACTTATGAGGATAGACCTTAAATTATAGGATCCTTTAAGCATATCATGAATGTTTTCAATACAAGGACTTAGATTCCTCTATTTGTTCTTAAATGAACAATAATCTTGTATCGAAAATTTAATGCAGCTCCGCTCAAAACTGTTATTGTTTTAAGAGATTAGGGCAACTGACTTTATCACAGTAAGTCTTCAGTATGTTATATTGGAGTTTAGGAATCATGAGTCTACTAATAAATTTACCAACAACATCTAGTGACAAATCATGTCATAATAACTTAGGTTTTTGTTATCAGGTTCTTATGACTCCTCCATGATCCATGAGATAAATCTGTCCGCAGACATAAGGATATACCCCTGAGTTGACATTTTATATCCTTTGAATACAATAAAGTTAAAATTTCGAGATAGTCAACTATTTTAAGTTTCTCACTTCTTCTATAGTTTAAATTTTATAGTCTTTCGTTTCTTATAGATATTGAAATGCCATCTTAAATGCTTTATGGTGCACTAAACTTAGGAAATGATTTTCATCATTTCTTAGTATTTCAGCAATGAAGGCAATATCTTAAAACGAGTATAGACTTGAACATAAGATTTGAACCTTTATTAGTAATCTCCTTTAGTTACTAGAGTTACAGATAAAGAGCAACGTTGCATGTTATAATGTGTTCAACACATGGTTAAAACTAATAAGACTTAATTAATGTCTTATTAGTTTGATCTTGATGTATTTTGATGCTTATTGTATAAGAAGTATCTTCAAGACTTTAATGTCAAAATTATGCGAGAATAAGTCGCTTTGACTCATGCAACAAAACTAACATATTACTTGCCTAAAATAATGTATATATAAGGGCAAGTATTGTTTTAATTGCTCCCACTCATCTTAAGGTAGGCCCAATTTATCCACTTATTCTTGATGAAGAATTGTTACATTTATAGCTTCATCAAATTTTAAATTCACTTGTAAATTTGCTTATATTAACCCTTTATATTTACTCATCTTAAAGACTAAGTGTTCTTTAACTTTCAAGCTTAAAACCTTAAGTTTAGTTTATGAACATGTCTTCATGTTAAGTGAGTATTAAGGAAAGATATTTTATAAGGCCGTTAAATGTCACTCGTAATTATGAGTGAGTAATAAGGACAATGATTATCTCTCAAAGAACCCTTTAGAAAAGGAATTCTTAACTTGTTAATAGCCTTTAGAAACCAACAATTTATAACGTTTAATTTCTCCTTTCGGATTTCAGTTTAGCTATGGAAAACTAAATTTCTAACGTTATTCTGATTTAGGGAGTTAAGCTCATTAATAATAGCTTTATTCCATCAGATGATTTGATTGAGTGCTAATAATGGCTCTTAAATCAGAGATACGATTAGTAATCTTTCCAATATCCATGTAAGCTTTATTAAGGTAGGTTCATAATCATCAAAGCTAATAGGAAACTTCATACCTTGATGACCTACTCAGCTGGATCTAATGAGTTGAAGCAAAACATTAACAGTTTCATAGTTTCCTCTTGAGCATTTAAGTCAGGTATAATAGGAGTAACATTATTTCTAAGTGTGTGGAAGTAGATCAGTGTTATAGTAGCGTGGTGTACAAGAGGTGTAATTGGAGTTAAATTCAGAGTTAAAGTTAACTTTGTCTCTCCCCCCGCCTCTTGTACTTTCAGTCAAGCCATACATAAGGACTTTTCACTACTCCTACTGACCTTAGAAGAGAAGTCATTGATAAGGACTTTGATTGCTCCCACTAATCTTAGAATTCCTTAGGAACTTGGCATGCAACATGCTTAGTGTTGAGGATTTTTAAGGTTTAATTGCGGCTAATAACTAATCATATGGTTTATACTTGGTTTCCTTCATGTCGGGATTTCAGAAAGAATTTTAGGGACATATTTGGTAACCTTATTTTAGCATATGAGTTGTTGTATTTAGAGCCTTGGTCTATAGATGTATAACTTAGATGACATATTTATGATCATATCTATAAGGATACTTAGATACATAACTTAATGTGTATCTTTAGAAGTACCATACATGATCTACTGGTTCACACTACTATGATCCTAATGGATTTGAGAGTGTTGCCATTATTTGTATGTCATCTTAGTATTTAATCTATTAAATCTAATCTCACAACCTTTTATTTTATGGTTAAGTTGATTTTCAACTTCTTCCTTAAAAGTTTAAGGTGAGAAAGATATTTTTCCTTATTTAAGTACAAGAATAAATAATCAGTAAATGATTGATAAATGTTTTATGCCCAGATATTCCATTTTAGGATAAGGTCCACTACTCTTAGTGGAAACTTGCTTATTCCCTTATACACATATTGTCTCAGTTAAATTCTCACTTACATGATAACAAAGATTGTGAACATTTATTATCTACTTATAAGTTATACAGATTTCAACCCACCTAAAGACAACTAGATAAGTATAACCAACAACTTTGAGAGGTTAAGTTAAAAGTGATATTGTCATAGTCATGTGAAACCTTATAAGCATCGATGTCTTACTTTAGTAATGATACTAAGTTCCAAGTGATGTTGGATCATAATAAGGTATCATAAAGTGTAGTACATTGATAGTTTTTCATGGTTTGTACAACTTTGACATTGATTTTATCACTTACTCTCATAATAGTGGTTGTTTGTTTATTCCTAGTGTATGGATTGTAAGAGATCTTTATAAGACTAGATTTAATCCACTGTGTTAATCTTAAAATTAATGGGCACAATTATCATTGTTGATTATTCTTTGTTAGCCAGTTGTTCCTATAAGGATTTAGAACTGGAAGTTTTCTTGTATCTTATTTTAGAATTTAGAACTATCCTCCTTATTTAAGTTATTTTAATTATATAAGGGTTAGTGATTGTGAGGTGAACAAATCCGCTTTTCTAATTTAAGGCATTATGTATCCTTTATGCACAATGCTATCAAGCACTCATTTTCCTTCTGGTACTTATAAGTGTCATGACTAGTTTTAAGTAGCATGTAATTGTGTTAAGAAAGGATTCACGAAGAAATGCATTAGAAAAACTTCAATTTGAAACATGTGTAAGCCCTTTAAGTATCATTTTTATGATGTGTTTACTAAATCATTAACCTAATTTATACTTTGTACTAAGCATATTAGATGTTAAGTGTTTGCATGCATTTTAGAAGTTCTTTCAAAAAATATTATTACACGATGTTTAGATTAGGAAATCTGAAACATCTCCCCTGATAGCATTGTTTAAAGGGATTTTTGATTATCATGATAGACAACTTGAGTAGACTTTACTCGCTTTTAATGTTTTGGTTGTAAAACCCTTTATTTGAGAGAGTAATTAAGAGTCTTTTGTCTTAAGAGATAATCAAGATCATAATGATGAGAGTAAAACTTTATGGAAACATTTAGTGATTTTCAATTTAGAGTGGATTAGTTATGGAGATTAAAAGTTAAATTGGTTCGAAAGAAGATCTAAGAGTGATTCTATGGGGTACTTAAAGCTAAGGCACAATTAATAATGCATAATCTTAATTAAAACGTAATAATAATGTGCAATTATGAAACAAAAGAAGATGTGATATAGTCTGTTATATCACCAAAATAACAGACTAGTTAGGTTCTACTTAAATGAATCAGCTTTCGCGTTGGTTACTTGCCTATCACCTAAGCATTATGAACAAGTTAAGGGTATGTGCATAAAGTGATGCATCACATCAGCGTTGGCCAGAAATGATACATCTAAGCTTTATGTACAAATTAGGTTCGCTGAATACATGTGCAACTCATCAGCGTTGGCCAGAAGAGAAACACTTGTATGTGTAAGGCGAATGCTTAATTTTAGTTGATGAACATTACAAAAACAACGAATCAGCGTTGGCCAGAATCGAAGTTTTAAAGATGTTATCAAGTTAAGCAAATAAATTAGTTTAATTTAAATAAGTCAACTTGTATTGTAAAGTTGAATGACATTAGTTAAGATAGTAAATCAGCGTTGGCCAGAATTACTATTTTTTTGAAGATGTCATCAACTTAATTAAGACAAGCTAATAAATTAATCTAATTTTGATTGTAAATCAGTGTCAATAAGTTGACTTGTAAGATGAGGTTAAATGACATCATATATATATAGGTAACAAATCAGCGTTGGCCAGAATTGTAACCTTATTAGATGTCCATTAGTAAATTTAAATAAGACAAGTCAATTAGTTATCTGATTTTAATTGGTGTTAGGTTTTGTAAAGCATAAGCATATGAGGTTTTAAACAAAACAAATCTAATATCCGGTCGAAAAGGGGGTTTTGATCGAAAATGTGTACCCTGATCGAAAAGTGAGCTTTTCGATCGAAAAGGGGTGTCCGATCGAAAAGTAGACTTTTCGATCAGATCGAAAAGTAGACTTTTCGATCAGATCGAAAAGCCGGTTGAAAACCGATCGAAAAGCCGATCGAAAAGCCGGTCGAAAACCGATCGAAAAGCCGATCGAAAAATCAAACGAAAAGTCGTATGGTCCGATCGAAAAGTCGATCGCGTAGCCATATGGTCGGAAAGTAAGTTTTTCGATCGAAGAGCACGGACTAAGCCACATGATTCGATCGAAAATCCAATCGAAAAAGCCGGTAGGAAAGCCGGTAGGAAAGCCGGTAGGAAAGCCGGTAGAAAAGCCGGTAGAAAAGCCGGTAGAAAAGCCGGTAGAAAAGCCTATTTTCGGATCAAAAAGCTATATTTTTTCGATCGAGAAAATGGGACAAAGCCACAGTTTCGATCAAAAAATAAGAGTTTTAATTAAAAATAGGCTTTTCGATCGTAAAGATAAAAACCTGTCGAAATCAGTTTAGGGTTTGTATCATGTGTTTTTAAATCCGAAAATTTGATTCGATTAATGTTAGGATTTTCGGATTTGTTATGAAATCAATTTTAGTGATTAAAACAAATTAGGGTTTTGAAACTTTTCGGTTAGGTTCGAAAACCAAATCTGATTTCGAGATTAGGGTTTTAACGAATTTAGATTTATGATTCGAGTGAGCAACATATGCTCTGATACCACATGTTGATCGAATCCTGAATCGTAATCATAATAAACAGATAATAACTATTAAAGATTACCTGTTGTCATTTGATTGAGATCAGCAACGGTCAGATTATCCATCCTGTGAGTAGCCTTGGTTCCCCTTTAGGGTGTATGCTAATGATGGTGAAATCGTAAAGGGATTTACGATTGAGGGAGAGATAGAGAACAAAGAGAGAGAGAGAGACGGAAATTGTGTGTGGTGATTAACCTCTAATCTCTCCAATAAGCTCTATATATATACACCTAAGGGGAAACCGTAGTCTATCTAACAAGGGCAATTACGTCCATCAAATAATGCCAGATAGGATTAAATAGATAATTGATTATTTAAGATAAATGATTAAAGGACATAATATATATTTATATTATATACATATATATATCCGAAATACATATATACATATATATATATATATATATATGGGTAAAGTTCTAGTACAAACCAATATTATTGTAAGAACTTAAGAACTAATGTAAGAACCATTAAATTTTAATTAAATAAAGGTTATTTAGATAATTTTTATGTTTCTTCTTTTTTCCTTCATTTCTATACACATAATGACAACTTAACGACCTAAAAAAACAAAAAACTAAACAAAAATCGTTTTTTTTTTGTAAGTCCGACTATGTTGCATATATGCAACATATATATAATGTTGCATATATGCAACATATGTATAATGTTGTATATATGCAACATATATATAATGTTGCATATGGTATGTTGCATCATGTTGCATATATGCAACATAGTCGGACAAGCAAAAAAAACAAAAAAAAACAAAAAAAAAAACTTTTTTTTAAGTCATCGGGTGGATATGGGTGGATATATGTGAAATTAAATTAAAAAAAAAATCAAATTACCCAAAAAACTTTATTTGAAATAATTTTCCCTTACTTCTTACAAGTTTGTACAATAAAATGTATTGGAGGAATTAAAAAGAAAGGACAAAATTACTTAATTATCCCTCATTTAAGTTGGTTCTTAAGTTCTTACAATAGATAATGGTTCTTACATGAACTTTACCCATATATATATATATATATATATATATATATATATATATATATATATATATTTAGTAAATATATGTCTAACACCCAATACAAATTTAATATTTTGACATGGAAATAAATACAAGACGAACTTTAGAAATTGTGTCAGACGCATAATCTTAAACACAACATGGATATTTATGAGTTATACAAACACGACCTATTAAATTTAGTGTTTATTTACTTTTTTCATATTAATACTTCAAGTTAGCAACTTCCATTGTGGTGTAGTGGTAGAAAGTCTGTGTTCTCTACTTGAGACGCATGTTCGATTCTTACGGGCAACACTTTGAAAGGGCATTGGCGATGAAGGGAGACTTGGGGCTGAAAGGTCACAAGTTCGATCCCTGAGCTCCCAGGTTTTACCACCCGACCGCTCGCGGAGGTAGATTTTTCCTAAAATAAGCTCAACTGGTGTAAATAGTCCCCAGATTTTCCGAAAAAATTCGTTGGCCGTTCAAAAAAAAAAAAGGATACTTCAAGTTACAAATTTACGTCAAGAAATATAAACTACAATTATGTTTAAAATATAAAATATTACATCAGTTTCTTTTTTAACTTTTAAATTACGACATAAAAAATCCGAAGTAGGTTAATCTATATCATTAAAACCAGATAAATCCACATCTTTTTTAGTCGTCCCGAATCCGGCATGCTTAGGTAAACCCAAAACTTAACCAAACCAAGTTTATATTAAACCAAAACTCAAAAATAAATAATTTTTTATGTTTTAAAAAGCGGGTAAAGATCATGTGAAAACCACTTCTTAGCCTAAAAACCTAAAAACCACTTAAATGAAGGTTAAAAAGGTAATTTAATAACTAATTTTCAATATTATTAATACCACACCCCCTATGTTTCATATCTTTACAACACCCCTCCTCTTCCTACTCCCCTCTCCCCCCACCCCACCCCCACCCCCGGGTGTTGCATATATGCAACATAAGCGTGTTGCGTATATACAACCCCCAGCCCCCCTCCCCCACCCCCTGTGTTGCATATATGCAACATAAATATATTGCATATATACAAGCCCCCCCTGGTGTTGCATATATGCAAAACAATTGTGTTGCATATATACAACCCCCAACCCGCAACCCTGCCACCCCCCCCCCCCCACCACCACTCATGTTGCATATATGCAACACAATTGTGTTGTACATATACAACCCCCACTTACCCCCCCCCCCCATCCGTGTTGCATAAATGCAACATAATTATGTTGCACATACACAACCCCCACTTACCCCCTCGTGTTGCATATATGCAACACAAGTGTATTGCATATATTCCCCAGATCGCACCCCACCACTCGCGTGTTTCATATATGCAACACAATTGTGTTGCATATAGATAACCCCCACTTCCCCCCGTGTTGCATATATGCAACACCACTCCCCACATTATATAATGCATATACGCAACATCAAACAAAACCATTTTTCTGCTTATGTTTCACATATGTAACATGTCTATGATGCATATATGCAACATGTCCTTGATTATAGTTTTACCCATCATGATGTTTTAATGCAATATATTATGTTGCATATATGCAATATTCTATGTACTGCATATATGCAATATTAAATAAACCGTGTTTATGCTTATGTTGCACATATGCAACATGTCCGTGTTTATAGTTTTAAATATTATGGTATTCTAATGCAATATACTATGTTGCATGTATACAACATGATTGTACGCTGCATATATTCAACATGACAGTATGTTGCATATACTCAACATAACTTTATGTTGCATATATGCAACAAAACTGTAAAGATGAAGTTGAATTCAAAGTTGAACCAAAAACAAAATTAAACGGTAAAATATGAAGTTAAATTCAGTCGGTGGAGGTTTTATTGAAACCCTTGTTAGGAAAATATATATGGTTGGTCTGATTAGGTTGAGATTGTTAGGGTTTGACGTGAAAATTAGGGATTGAGATTTTAGCATCCCCATTTGGAGTGGTTGGTTATGGCGATTCAACTTTATATACATATACCTGCTATATAATACTAAAATACTACATATACCTGAATTTAAAATCAAAAGATAGCCAAATAATAATCTTGAATTCAAATCCAAATACTTTTAAATAATGTAATCCAAAACTTACAATCTTCGTATCTACTTTGAAAACACAACAATTACAATGCAAAATGTTCTAAATCAAGTGAATTACAATCCACTAAACCACACAACAAAGTTACAAACTAGATCCACGTCCGCTTTGACATTTGCTAGCCTTAAGATGCTTTTAACAAGTCGGGTCATCAAACACCTTGTTAATAAACTCCGACATTAAGCGCAAGACTAAATCTTCAATTTCCGAGTGCAGGAAAATCCCTTCTTCATTCCAAAACTAAAAATAAATAAATAAAAATGTGTGATTTAAAATATATATGATTTAGTGCAATAGTCAATAATGTATTTAAATACATAATAAACACTTATCCTCTTAACAAGATCATGTTTAATGTATTGCACAAACTCTTGCATATGTTTGATTACCATATAGCCACATTCCTAAGAGCTACTTTGTTGCTTACGCTGCATTACATCCACAATGAATTAGTTTCGGGTTGAATAACGGGTCACTTGGGTAGCTTTATACAACTCCATTAGGGTAAAGGCTAGTATGTCATATTTCATATTAAAGGCTGAAACCAAACAAAAATGAAGGCTGGTAACTCAAAATTCTTTTCTTTTTGAACAGAAAATAAACTTTCAAATAAGTTGTGGCTAATAATGAGAGAATTATAAAAATTGAAACAAAGGAGGCAACAAGATTGCAACAGTGGAAGTGTTACAAAATCTGGTGGTACATTCACAATTGAAGAACAAAGAATGGTATATGAATCCCATGTGGGTATTAAAAGATTTAACAATAAACCTAATGGTTAGCCTCAGTAAATCTAAACAAGCCAAGGGTACCCAACAAGCCAAATACTTATATAGAATGATTAGACAATCAATCTATTATATATTTTATCTAGACCCTTCTGAACTCTAGATGATAACTTGGGGAGAGACAAATCAAACCTAATCTTATTTCAAGTTATTTCAAGTCTGATGGAAATATGATTTTATTTATTAGGCATTGGCCCCCTTGCTTCCTATTGAACCTGCATCTGTCGCAAAATTCATACACAAAAAATCAAGTAAATGAAATCAACATAAATTGCTACGATGTGTGACCAATAAAGTGCAACATTAAGTAAATGAAATTAAAGCTCAAATTAACCTTCATTTGCATCTGTCTTCGTCTCTCTAATTGAGTTATTGTTAGTCTTCAAACTGATCAATTGAATCAAAAGTTAACGAATCTCAAACGACAATACAGCTTACAAGGAGAGAGAGAAATACGTGTTGTCGATGGTGTGGATGCGTGGAATCGGCGGCAGGCCGACAGCGGCTGAGGGGTGTGGATGCGTGGAATTGGCGGTGAAGGGCGTGAGAGGGAGTCGAACCAACGGTGGCGAAGGGTGTACGTGATGGTGTTGAACCGGCGTTAGCAATTTTGTTCTCTTAGATGTCACGTGGAACCGGCGACGGCGCGACGGAGGTATACGTGAGATTAAATGGAGGAACGGTGGCTACTGCAAAGACGTATGTGTTTCTGTATTGAGGATAAGGAAATAGAAAAGTGTAGTTTTTAGGTTTCTAGGATAAGAATAGTTTTTAAGTGAACTCAACCCTTTAAAAAGCGTGTAATGGAATATAAAGAAACGAGTGATAAAAAATAAAAGTAGGCATTAAGGAAACAAAAAATAGTCGTACCAGAACAGAAGCTCTAATTGACGCTTCAACAAATCTCCATTCTTTATATTAAAAAAAAAACTTCCAATCTTCAATGTCTCTCTCTGTAAATGTAAACATCTTAAACATCTTGTTTCAAATTCTAGATTAAGAAGTAGAATCATGTGGGTCTTCTATCTGATCTCGCTTCCTCTGACCATGGGGATGGTGATCTTCACCCTACGCTACTTCGCCGGACCCGATGTTCCTCGCCAAATCTTATTCACCGTCGGTTACACCTGGTTTTGCTCCCTCTCCTTCATCGTCCTCGTTCCATCTGACATTTGGACTGTAAGTTCCTAATCTACCTTTTGTATATGTGCATTCTGATTTCTGGAGACATAGATTGCTAGTGCTGAGCGAAATGATCAGCAAATTCCTTTTACAATTCCGGTTAGATCACCTAGTTAGTTGTAATTTGAAATCTGGAGTTTATTTTAGGCGAGGCGATCTGAATGCATCACATTACACAAACTTAATCCTATTGTTATGATGTTCTACTTGGTTACAAATCTGAAATTGATAGGTAGATAGATGTGTACTGTTTACCTAATTCTTCTGGAATTAAGGGAGTAGGGATGATGGGTGGTTAGTTTTGTTCTTAGGTCCAATTGAAAAAAAAATAATGGATGATACAAATGGTTTTGATCTTGGTAAGACTGCACTCAAATGATGTGAAGATGATTTCTGTTACAATCAACAATCTCACTTTAATGATTTATCTATCTATCAACTTGGATGAAATTTTGACCCTAGAAGGGAGTTGAAAGAGTGCTATTACAGTAAGAAGAAAAGTTATTTGGTTGCTTGATGCTTAAAGTAACGAAGTTCTGGTGTGATTTTACTTTTGTTGTTTAAAAACGTTGCTGATATATTTTCCTGGGCTGTAGGCTGTGATTGATCATGACAAAGGAGGCATTTCTTTCTTCTGGAGCTGGTCCTATTGGAGTACATTTTTACTTACTTGGTATGCTTCAAGTTTATGTGTATCTGTTTTTTTTGGCAAAAATTATGGGTATATGTTATTTTCTTTTCACTTTTAAAATCAAACTCTTCAAAAGCACATGAAAAACTGCCACGGATATTCCTTTTTAGCTTTTCCGGCGATCATATTCATCTCCACCTTCATTACTCCATGACACATTAGCTTCTAGATGCATCATGTTTCTCATTTATTTATGTTGAACAATTTCTCTAAGCAGGGCCGTGGTGCCTATCCTTCAGGGTTATGAAGATGCTGGAGATTTCACGGTTTCAGAAAGATTAAAGACCAGTATACATGTGAATTTAGTATTTTATCTCATTGTCGGTGCTGTAGGATTTTTTGGACTTATACTGCTTATTCTTTTGCAGAAAAACTGGTTAGTGTCTAGTAGTCTTACTTGTTAGAAATTCATTGTTTTTCGTAATTATATGTTTATTTCCTTTCTAATATCACAGGAGGATTTATTTTACATACATATATGTGATTTCTTTTAGTTTTTCTTCTGATACTTCTTTAAGTTATTGCCAGGGGTGGTGGTATAATTGGTTTCGTCATGGCTTGTTCAAATACATTTGGACTTGTCACTGGTGCATTTCTCCTTGGCTTTGGTTTGAGTGAAATTCCCAAAGGTATTTGGAAAAACGCCGACTATACCACTCGGCAAAAGGTTCTTTCTCATAAAGTCGCCAGGATGGCTGTAAAACTTGATGATGCTCATCAAGATCTTTCAAATGCTATTGTTGTAAGTATGATATTCTTAAGTTAATACCAAGCGCCCTTCATTATTCATGCTACATTTTCTAGCTGTTATCGTCCCTTCCAGTGAGAGAAAAGTTTGATTAGATGTGTGCCCTATTTGCTCTTAGTTAAACACTTAATTGTTTATTGTATTAGGTTGCTCAAGCAACTTCGAAGCAAATGTCAAAGCGTGATCCCTTAAGACCCTACATGAATATCATTGATAAAATGTTGACACACACGGTACGTGTGCTTTTATGCTGTCATATTTTACGTATTATGCATCTGCTATTTCATTTCTTGATTTTTGGGTATATGTTTCCAGCTTACGGAAGATCCTTCTTTTAAACCCCAAGGTGGAAGGCTAGGAGAAAATGATATGGATTATGATACTGATGAAAAATCCATGGCAACACTAAGGCGCCAACTCAGAATAGCGCGAGGCGAGTACTATCGTTATAAAAGGTAATCCCTTAGATGAGTTGACTTTATGATCATGTATGTTATTGATAATCCATGCAATTATTCTATATCACATTACTGTCGTACTTATATGTGGAATTCGTCTTGATCAGCGAATATATGAATTTTGTGATGGAAGCTCTTGAGTTGGAGGACACTATAAAGAATTATGAGCTCCGTACAGCTACTGGATGGTACATTTAATGCTCTTTAATATTTCCGCATAACTTGGCATCAATTGGTCATTTGTTAGGAAATACAATATATCTTTGTTCGAAGTAACCTCAGAGCAAGTATTTTGACTGATTAACTCATGAGAAGAAATAGCATGAGAAGTAGGCACAATTTCTATTGACCAAAAATGGCCTATTTTAGAAAGTTCATTCGGCTCAAAGTAGCAGCTTGGTTTGTGTCATGGATCAAGTTCATACATAAATCCTTATGTCAGGACTAAAATGAAATTATGTCTTTAAATCAATGTTTTCAAGATGGTATTGGTACTTGGTAGGGCATGCTTATAATCTTTTTCTTGGGTTTTGTTTGACTTGCAGGAGATATATTTCAAGCTTCAGGCCCGCACGTTCTGGGAAGCTAGGGTACTGTCTAGATACTATTGGTAATTTTTGTATCTTCACAAAACTTCCATATGTTTTAGATACTTCTTAGTTGTTGTGTGAACTTTCTTCTTGAGCATTTCCTTTTTTATTTTTTCTCTTGCAAGTTGAGACACAGTTCTGGATAGGATTATTATAAGGTTTTTGAATTTAGGAACATTATGCAAAAAGTTATCCCTACTTCCTAGTATTTTATGTGGACCATATTGACCGAGACAAAGTAGGAGCAGGCTTGAAAATGTAGACACTACTATAAGTAGTTTAAATCATTTATGATGCGTTGTAAAAACCTATAGATGGTTATGTTTTTACAGAACTTCTATTGGAGATGCTTTTTTAAATTTCGGAAATTGTTAAAACATGCAGCAGTCAATCATGATGCAAAGTATACATAAATATCTATACTATCTATTACTATACATATTAGAAGGACAAACTTGTCATCTACTTAAAAAATTTAAGAGTTTAAGGGGGTATAATAGTCTTTAAACACGAATTTAAAATTGTCTATTAATGGAAACTAGAAATTTAAACAATCTATTTTATGATATATATTTGAATTTTGATGTTTTATATATGTAAATTGAAAAATAAGTCGAATACACAAATTCATTTTTCAAGTAAAGAAACAAATGTCGCGTTGTAAATTATTAAAGTTGCAGCATCGCGCGGGTTTTCTACTAGTAAAAATTAATGGAAGAAGGGTTCCACTATGATTTAAATGTAGACATATGAATTGTTACAAAACCATAACATCTGCAATATTTATCAACACGTGTTTGTAGTGGGATATGAGCCGACATCCTCATGGTTGGATACTAGTGTCCTACCATTTGGCCCATTTTGTGATAATTTTTTTAGATTTAGATGAATGTTTCATGTTCCTAAAAGGGATAGTTGCAGAAAACAGCAACATCATACTCTTGAAATGATTATTGAAATCTCTTTAGACGGGGCTTTTAAGTTTAATGCTTAACATTTGCATTGCTTCTGCGTGTAGTCTAGTGGGCATAAGTTACCTATTAAAATTTAAAGCAAAACCATGGTCTATTGGTTTAGTTATTGTTTTCTGTTTGTTTTGTAAAGTTATTGGTGACAATATATTACTGGGAGTGTGTTATATCTGTGACTCTACAAGTGTCGTCTTTTTAATCTCTTATGAGTTGGAATGGGATCTTTGTAAATAAGCTGTGTATATTTAATTAATATCACATTCTAGGTTACATCTACTTGTAAGAACTTCCATCCGGTGTATATAAATATATTTGTTCCAGTCCATAAAATTTCATGCTCGATAATATTTCAGAGTTATTATGGCGATGTATACTAAGGAAGCAACTCAAAAAGCTTTCTGCTATCATATTGGGTTGTTTGACTGCTGCAATTCTTCTAGCAGAAGCCACTATACTCCCCAATGGGGTCGATTTTTCGTTGTTCTCTATTTTAATTAATGCTGTTGCAACAAATGAAGTTCTTGTGCAGGTAACATCTCACATTCCCACCTTTTTTTTCCATATATGCATGAGAGTGGATCAGCTTTAGTTGGGTCACTGATCTTTACTATAGAAGACCAATATATTAAAGTGTCAAAACTATTGTGTTTTTTTAATTAATTTATTTCAAGGTTCATGATACCTTACTCTTGTGTATCTGTTTGCAGGTTGTAGGTTTTATTCCTCTGATGTATATGTGTGTCTGCACTTATTATTCTTTATTTAAAATTGGAATGTTGACATTCTACTCGCTTACTCCGAGTCAAACAAGTTCAGTCAGTCTGCTGATGATTTGCTCGTGAGTTTTTGTAGTTTTCAATACTTAGACAAATTTATGTTTTTGGGGAAATTGCATATATCCCCCTCTAAACTTGCAAAATTGCATATTTCCCCGAAACACAAGTTTTTAATTTATCATGATCAATGCTCTTCAAGCATGATTTGGGGAAATATGCAATTTTACAAGTTTAGAAGGGATATATGCAATTGCTTCCATGTTTTTTTTATAGAGATGTATATAATGTAGTTCTGACATAATATCTGTCTCAGGCAGGTGGCACGGTATGCACCTCCAATCTCATACAACTTTCTAAATCTCATCCATCTTCCCCGAGATGCAACGACTATCTTCGAACGGGTCAGATTTCAATCTTTGATATCCTTGTCTGAAAAGTACAGATGAACTCTGTTACTATTTTATTACATGCATTTTATTTTATAAGATTTAAGATGGTCATCAACTTTTTGGTACAAGTGAGTCCAGAAATCACAACAATTTGAAGAGAAGCTTTTATGTGATTAAAAAAGAAGTCAAAACTCTCTTTTCTTGGAAAGAGGAAGTATGAAACTCTGAGTTCTATATTGAAATACTGCTTTCAGCGTTACACATTAATAAATTCTCTTTCATTTTATTTATTGAATGCTACAAATTATAAGGTGCTGATTTACGGTATGTTTCACATGTAGAGAATGGGGAAAATCGATGATGCGGTCCCTTTTTTCGGGCAAGGTTTCAATAAAATTTATCCACTAATTATGGTCATATATACCATACTAGTAGCAAGCAATTTCTTTGACCGAGTTATGAGTTACTTCGGGAACTGGGATATATTCCAGTTGAGAAATGAAGTTGATGACCTTGATGGATTTGATCCTTCAGGATTGATGATCCTGCAGAAAGGTAAATTCTAGCATTCTTTCATAAATGGCCTTCTATATTTTAATCCCTGCACTTGTTCTCTTCTGTCTGTAGAACGCTCTTCACTTGAGAAAGGGCATGAGGTTGGTGAACTCGTAATCCCCCTCGCAAGACATTTCAATGGCACAAGTGTGGATATCGAATCTGGAAGCGATAGCACTGTAAGTGAATTCTGATTAAATGGTGGCAAGATGGGTGGGTTAGGCCACAGGGGAAAGAGGTTTGGGTTGAAAGGAGCCATTTTTGTAACCTATCAAAATCCGGGCCTGTTGGGTTTAGTCGACCCACAAACATCTTTTTCATCTATGCATGAAGAATAAGACTTTAGGACACTTTCCACACATTCTCCTATTAATTTTGTTATTATTTTTTATTTTTAATTTGACTCGTTTGAGATAAAACATCACACAAATTTACCAGGAATCATTTTTAGATAAAAGACATCTCGACAATTTGTAGATAAACACAACACCTATCGACCATTTTTCATAAGTTTTTTCCTTACTAGGTTTATGTAGATGACATTGCTGTTTATGTTCAGGTTGCTGTTCAATCAAGGGTAACAAGCTCTTTAATTGACAATAATGGTGATCGGGATTATCATTCAGACCTGTCTAAAGCAGAATTTCATGATAACCGGAACAAAACCAGAAAGTACCAAGCACTAAGGGCGAATCAGTCCACAAAAAACGAAGCCAAGTCAAACTTTGCCACCTCTAATGTGGCTTCATTTGATGATCAGAAAATAGGAAGTGGGCAACCATCCAAGATATTCTCAACTTGGACATCAATGAAGTCAAATTTCAAAAACTTTAAGTCAAACCTAGAAGCTAGGCGATTCATACCCGTAAAACAGGTTGAAGACACACAAGGCTCTTCTTCTGAATCACTTGATGACATTTTTGATCGACTAAAACGACCTGCACAAGATCGCGATACCTTATAAATTTGTTTTATAGCAACATGAACAGAAACATTCTTTTTGCAGAGGTTTGTGAGGCCAGGCTAACCCTGCAGCAACATATATTTTATCCAAATAGAGTAGCATACAGGAAGAAAATGAGAATGATTAAAAAGTCTTATACACATCTATTTCAGAATCAATAATAATATGTTGATAACTAAGAGAATCGTATAAAACACTTAGCTGTCTTATGCGCCAGATTCAAAGTGTACATATATGGTTCTTACTTTCTAATTTCTGAACATATTACGTGCTTTGATAACGAAAATTACTGATGTGTTTTCTTACTTAAAAGACCACTGCAATTTAGGATTTAATGTGTTTTAACATTTTTGTGTTGAGATCTTGATCTCCACCAATGAGTCAATTTGTTATATTTGGATACAAACATTATAAATCGTTAGTATCAAAGTTTTGCTGATTCTTAACCGTTCGGAAAAATATCAACTCTGTCAATGAAGACGACTCAATAGCCACTCGAAATCAAGCATTGAAAAAGGCGATTAAATATCATAAAAGGGCCTCCCTCACTTTGGATGCAACAACGGACAAGACAAAACCATTGTTCTTAGATATTCATGCAACTTTGAAAAACTTTAATTAAACCTTTCAACAAGATAAGCCTATAGGCCATAATCCAACCAGTTAGGAAGGTAGAATTTCCTAAATTTGGTAGACAAGATGATGATGGATGGATCTATATATACGAACACCTTTTTTTTTTTTCACAGAAAACTCCTGATAAGTTCAAATTAAACACTTCTACACCTTGAAGACGCTATTGGGTACATCTTAAATTCTTAAAATACATCTTTATGACATTTGAACAT
>JBCNJP010009872.1:0-26026 GCA_039602395.1 Deinandra increscens subsp. villosa | reverse complement strand
AGGTATGCTCATTTAAGGCATGGTTTAGGCATCAAAATTGACCAATGAGGTGATGCCAACAGGAGAGAGAAAATTGATGTAGATTTGATGATTTGGTAGGGGGTATGCTTGATTTAGGCATGGTTTAGGCATGAATTTAGAAAAAGAAAAGAAACTAGTCACAACGGTCAAAAAACGGTCCAAAAAGGCTCGGCATGGCTCGGCAAATAAATGCCGTTGGGACTCAAAATCGACACCGAATGCCGAAAAGAGGAGAGGGGGGTATGCATGCCGATTTCGGCATCACCCATGCCGACCTCATGCCGAGCTTGCTCGGCAAGCACACCGCTTACCCTAAAGGTTATATGCATCCTGTAGCTTTGCAAGTCTTCAACACCGGGTAGGTGTGAGAATAAACTTCTTCATCTATCATTTGATCCGTTTAGAAAAGAACTTTTGATATCTATTTGATACATTTTAAAATCCTAGCACAAGAAAATGCCAAGTAGAATCCTTATGGAAACACTAATGATCTCTAGCTCAATTGGTTAATGAGAGGTATTCAAATATTATAAATGAGATGTCATGGGTTCATTAACTAAAAAAAATATAGGGGGTTACAGGTTGGGCCATGAGATTTTCTCACCTATAAAAACAAATCCTTATGGAACAGGGACAAAAGTTTCTAACATGTAATCAATGCCTTCTTGTTGATTGAATCATTGGTAGCTCTGTTTTTAGTGACTATCTCATTTTCATTCATTTTGTTTCTAAACATCCATAGTTTCTATAATGATTTGGCCACTAGGGTAAGCCAATGCGTAGTGGATAGACATGAGAAATAACCGGTTTAAAAACCGGTCAGACAAAAAAACCGGCCCCGGTTTGAAAAAAATCGGTTAGAGCAAAAACCGGTTAGGTTACGAACCTAACCGACGGTTACACATAGGTTATACTTCTTTGGCTCCAAACCGGTTACAAAACCCGATTTTTACCGACCGGTTACTAAAAACCCGCTTATAACCGGTATAGAAACCGGTTAACCGGTTACAACCGGTTAGCAATGGTTAAACAAATTTTTATCAGAAACCGGTTACAAACTGAACCGGTTATACCCCTAATCGGTTTTAACCGGTCAACTTTTTAACCGAAACCAGTTACAAAAAATAACCGGTTTGTGCACCTCTAGTAGTGGATAACCCTCATGGGGGTTATACGACACGTCTCGTCCACGTCATCGAGGGGGTTTTAAAAAAAAAGGTGTAATGGATAACCTCCTATAACCCCCTAGTAATCATTATTTAATCATTTGGATTTCTCCCCTCCACCGGCTAGTTTTTTTGGATTTCTCCCCTCCACCGGCGCCTTCACCACAACGCTCAAGGGCTGAAAAAGGTCCATAACACCCGGGGGGGGGGGGGGTCGACCGGCGCTATAGGGGCGCTATAGGATGCCATCTGGCCCAAAAACTCCCCATTACAAATAGGGTGGGAAGAACTTATGTGAATACTAGGTTTCAACAACCCAATATATTGAGGAGTTTTAGGAGCAAAAAACTACGGGTTATTAAATATTTATCAAGAAATACCTTACTTATAAATTTATGTTTCATTATCAAATTCTCTATCATGGGCCTTATGTAATGAAATAATCATACAACGACCTTCTTGGTTTTGAAATTTTTGCTCCAACTTAAATTTTTCAACAGTTTCATTTTCAGGTTTAAGAAAAGATATACAAGTATATCTTACAAAATCTTTAATAATTACCAACATGTATAATTTCCCCCCTCAACATTGGATTGGTGAAGGGCCAAATAAATTCATATGGAGTAATTTCAATTTTTATTTTTAGTTTATTTCCAAATTAGTGTAATTTAAAAATTTATTTACCAAACAGGTGTAATTTAAAAAATATTTACCAAAATGGATACCTTTTAAAAAATCTATTTTCTCACTCCTATTTTTATTCCTATTTTTATTGGACATAAAATTTTCTATTTAAAAAACTAAGTTCACTTTTTTTCATCAATAATTTTCCTACAGCTTCCAATTTTCTTCATTTTATTTATTTATTTTGGGTTTCATCTAACAATGTTTGTATCCATTTCCTATCTTCCTATTCTAATAAAGTAAAATCCTTATGCGCTCTTACTGACACGTGTTTATCTCAATGAATTGCCACGTGGCGTCTTCCTGAAACGATATCCAACATCCTTCTCTTCTCTGTCAGTTTCTTTTGCCCCGTTTTCGATCGGAACCTCAAGAGTCTTTAGGTTTCTTCTTCATGCAGTGGCGAAGCTTGGCCTAAAAAATCATCCGGGCCGAAACTTAGGGTCAAAAAAATTTTAGGTTGTCGCTAGGTTTTATGTTCGGGTCGGATAATCGGGTCGGATATTAGGTTCAAGTTGGGTCAATTAGGTGAGTTCCCTAATGGATGATTGAATTGAAAACATAAAGAAATTTAACTAATTGAAGTGTTTAAGAAATTTAAAAAAACTTACATAATGGATGATTGAAGAAAACACACACAATAAGATGGAAGAATGAAGTAAATTAGGTGAGTTCCCGCCCGGATATCCTTTTTCCGGCGAGTTCGCACTTCGCCGGAGTCAATTACAGTGACGGCAGTAGCAAGCAGGCAGGCAGCAGCGTAGCAAGCAGGCAGCAGCGCTCTTCTTTTTCTTTTGTCTCGCCGGCAGTAGAAGTGCACAAATACCTTTTTTTTTCTTTTTTTTTTGTTATTTACATTTATAACCCTAAACTATTAAACTATATACATTTTAATTCATATCTTTTATATAATTTAGATTTCAAATAAATAACGATTCGATTCTAAGTTTTTAACTATGAAAACCTTATAAAATAAAAATTGGGTTTGTAAATTAGAGATGTATAGGGCCGAACTATATATATAATTTTTTTTTTTAAATCTCACGGGCCAGACTATATATAAAAATTTTTTTGAACTAGACCGGTATACAACCTTACTTCTGAGCGAAAAAATGGCCCGGGCCGCGGCCTCGGTGGACCCAAGCTAAGCTGCGCCACTATATTCATGGTTTAATTGCTTCAAACATTAATGCCAATCCCATAAGAGTCTTTAGGTTTCTTCACCACTGGATGAGCGGATGCCTTTAATTCGCCACCGGATGCTTCACTTTGATTTCAGAATGCTTAAGATGCTTTATTTCATGGTCTATTTTGGGCTTCATACGATTTCGATTCTGATTTGTTCTTCATTCATCTTGATTTTTATTTTCATATACGAAGACGAATATAAATCATCATCACAGAGATATCGGGAAGATCGATGCTTCCTACGGCCATAATTCTCTAATTTTTCCGACTTTCTTCCTATCCGGTAAGAAATCAGTAGCCCAAATTAAGAAACCCTATGTTTTTTAATACGATAGAGTGCAAGTATTTTCAATCCAATATGGGATTTAGGGTTCTGTATTATTTTCTCTACATGAAAGTTTGTTCATGAAGAATCTGAAATTTCTTCCTATAGATGCTTTCATGCTGTGAATTTGAGTTCTTAACACTAATCTTGGTTTCAAATCAAATCCATTGAATTTCATATGATTTTTTTATCCCCGTTATGTTTTGTATTGTTTAAACCCTATTTAAATTTTATTTTTACAAGATTTCGTAAGTCAAATTATCATGCTCTTTGGTAACTTCAAGACCTAAACATTGAAATTGTGGTTAGAATTATCTTTCTGATAGGGGGATTACTTATTTTTTCATACCTTTAAAATTTTGACTAGAATTATCATTTCGATAGGGGGGGTTATTTTTTGTCTCATAACTTTGAAATTTTGGCTAGAGTTATCATTCTGATAGGGGGATTGTTCTTTGTTCCATGCCTATTCCTGCAAGCCTCTGATTCTGTTTTGAAATCCCTATTACTTGCATATGTTTGTGTGTTTCAAGTTGTTCTTTTTATTCTATTTGCATATGTTTGTGTTTTAAATTGTTCTTTTTTCTTTTTCAAGGCATGAGTAAAATTGTCATTGCCACAAAATAAGGAAAAAGTAAGGCCTACAATATGTTGGATAAGGGGTAAAAAAAGGGTTGGGTTTACACACAAATTATAATACATGTTCTTTAATGAATTTTAGAAATCATTAGGATGTTACGTCAAAAACATGAAAAATGAGCCCAACATTCAAGATATCTTTTACAGTTCTAATTACACCTCATTTTACCTAAAGCCTTAAGCATTGCATTCTCATGATTTCAAAACCCTTTGTCTAATCTAATCTCTGTCAAAACAAGCAGACTTGAGAGATTTAGACAACTTTGTTCATATGGAAGTACACAAAGGTGTACCTTTTGGTACCTTAAATTTATACAATATGACAGGATGACACACAATAGCTTTCATTCAAACATATAAAAATAGTTTTCTTTTATGACTTCGTATTACTAAAAGAAAATGTCTACTTTGTTTAGACTGAATGTCCTACGTCTTTGACATACCTTTATTCGGTGGTATAGGTTATGTACTTCTATAAATCTCTATTGTTTTCAATTACCCAGTTGATTTTTTCGATTTGTTACAAATTTGCAGGTCATTTTGTGGAGATGGATCCATGGATTTGAAAACACAAAATATATGACTTTGGTATATTTGCAGGTCATTTAGAATTTGTTGGTCATTTTTTAAGGTATGTATGTATATATATTTATTTCATCATTTATTTGTGTATTGAACTATTGATCCCCTTTTGGTAATAGCACCTGATTTCATATTGAACTGTTATGAATTTGCTTCTGATTTGTGGTTGAATTCCCTTTCAAATTTTGTTACATTCCTGATATCATCATCATTTTTTTAGGTTGGCTTGCAATGGATGCTTTTGTTGCACAACAACAAATTTAATGGAATATCTGGCGTCGAAATTGGTCCTTGGAAAACCTTGCAGGTTAATTTTTTTTTTACTACTTGTATTCTTCGATTAGAATTTTCAAATATTATTTGAAGTCCATGACATTATCTTTACAACATGATGGTTTGCGATATTGTTGTTTACCATGGCACTTTGTAGTTTGATTGGGGTTGGTGGGTAGACTATTGGACATGAAAGACACATTTAAAAGGATGGGATTTTTGTGCTCATGGGGCTCAAAATGGGGTATGTGAATGACGCAAATGGAAAGGAGTTGGGGTTGGTGAAAAGTTGTGAGCTAGGGTTCATTTTTATTTTGGTCTATGGTGAAATGAAAATGGAAACACAAGTTATTAAACACCAAATAATGAATAATCACAGCAGGTCAAGGGCGTTCGATTGGCTGGTTTCTACTGCTGCACTGCATTGCCAAACAGATTGAAGTTCTATAATCGAGGCTTAGTCATTGGTGCTTCTTTCGAGTTCGATTATGGATGGTCGGGTTTGACGTTTTGTTCTCTTTTCGTTCATTTTAACCCTATGTAGGGGTTTTCACTATGTTGTTATGTTTTTTTAGACCGTGTATTGTCAGCTTCGCAGTTGTTTTTTCTTTTTAGTTAAAAGTCAGGTAAGATTGACCCATCATCAAATTTTTTCTTCTAATTATCATGAAAAGTTTTTATCTTCTTAAACTTTCATGTGGCTCTTTTTATGAAGTCTTCAGGGATTTAAAATGTTATATATAAAGAAGTCTTAAGTTCATTATATTTATATTATATCTTATCCATCTCTATTCTATACTATAAATGTTATAAAAACATTTGAATAAATTTTTCCATGTTGTACAACTTTATTTTTCCCTGTGGTACAAGATCACATAAATATTTTCAATAACAATGCCAAAAGTTTCCGAACATAAAACATTAAGCACATGTCATGATCTTATATATATATATATATATATATATATATATATATAGGAATGAGAACAATTAATAACCCTTCCTTGGAGCAATAACCAAATAACCACATCCTAGTGGCTTGATGAAAAAACAGGTGCTATGGATTAGTGACATGTGGCATTCATTTTTTTTTCTTTTTTTTTAACAGAAAGGGTATAAGGGTATTTTACCCAAAAGAAAAAGCACCCCCCTCATTTTTAAAACGCTTATAACTTTTTTATCTGAAGTCGTTTTTTATAAAAATTATACCATTGGACTTGTCGCTTTTTTATCTTTAATTCGGATGTGGTCCCGACTTTTTTCGAAGGTTTTTTTTTCAAACGTCCGTATTAACATCAATGCTATAGAAGAAAAGCACCGGCGCTACCCAAAAAATGCATCAGTGCTACTTTTTGTAACATTATATGTCAATACGGACGTCTGAAAAAAAAGTGTCAAAAAATGTCGGGACCACATCTGAATTAAAGATAAAAATGCGACGAGTCCAACGGTATTTTTTTTATAAAAAACCGACATCGGATAAAAAAGTTATAGCCGTTTTAAAATGGAGGGGGTACTTTATTGGTTGAGTTAAATGACTAAAATACCCTTTCTGGAAAAGGAGGAAGATAGACACTTGTCATAATTTTGGTGGTTCAAATGGGTTATTTGGTTATTCCTCCAAGCAAGGGTTATTAATAGTTCCATACCCTATATATATATATATATATATATATATATATATATATATATATATAGTGAAAAGTTCATTGTAGACACCTCCATAAGTGTAGACAGGTAGACACCCTTTTTCACCATTAGATCTCTTGATCTAATGGTTATGATTAATTTCTTTTTTCTTTTTTTTCCTTTTTCTCATTGTTCAGAAAATTTCACATGTGAAAACACATATGAAATAAAGTAATTTCACATGTGAAATAGGGTGTCTACATGTCTACACTTATGGGGGTGTCTACAATGAACCTCACCCTATATATATATATATATATATATATATATATATATATAGTGAAAAGTTCATTGTAGACACCCCCATAAGTGTAGACAGGTAGACACCCTTTTTCACCATTAGATCTCTTGATCTAATGGTTGTGATTAATTTTCTTTTTTCTTTTTTTCTTTTTTCTCATTAATTAGAAACTTTCACATGTGAAAAAGAGCTATTTCACATGCGAAAGTGTCTACAATGAACCTCACCCTATATATATATATATATATATATATATATATATATATATATTTTTTGAACGGCGTTTGGAACTACTCCCCAAATCTTCAATACCCAAGTGAGCCTTCCTGAGACGGGATTGCAACCGTCCATGCTGATTTTGACACTCCAGGCTTGGCTCACCCAGGAACACCATCAAGGAGGAAACTCACCACTTGAGAAAAAACCCCTTGAGTCAGGTTTGAACTTGAGACCTCAAAGTCTCCAAGCTCTAACCTTCATCCCCATACCATTGAGACAAATGCCCCTTGGACATGTCAAATACATCTACAATTATTCTTCAATTAACTTTAATCACTTCTTTTTTATTGTCTGGAAGTTTTAAATAAAAAATCAAATTCAAACAACGAACTTACCGTACAACTCTTTATATGATGTTTTTGTTCAATTGATTTAATGTCACACCCGTATATTACACGGGTTACAAACTTAGTACAGAATACAACGCAATTGCACCATCTTCTTTATTAATTTTCGGCTCTAGCTACTACGTTACAGTTTTTCTTCTTCTGGAATATTACTCCACTTCGACAATGATTGATTTAAACAAACAAAGAAGATAACCCGTGCAGGTGGAAGCGGACAACGGAATTGTTAATACCGTGTAATTTTAAATTTTTGTTATGATAAAGGTAAATGAACGAATACAAATATATATGCTTTCCTTCATTTCATTAATAGGCGTATTCGCAAGTTTAGTTGCTCGGTATATGAAACCGAGACTCAAACTTATTTGTTAAACAAGCTTTAAAAAGGAGTTCAAACTAGCAAAACCCAAGTCGTTCGATATACAAGCTTTTTCTTTATAAGTGTTCTTTGGGAAACTTAAGCGGAAAATTTCTAATAATATAAAATAAAAAACCATTTACTTGATTATGATATTTTATAAAACTTCTTTTAGTTTTTTATTTCTTTAAAAAATTAACTTTATCTTAACAGAGGCGTATTTTGTTATCTTTCATTTATATATTTATTTCTTCAAGATATTTATTATCATTTAAATTCTTTGAAAAAGATAAAAAAAAAACGATTTTTTCTAGAAGAGTAAACTTCGTTTTTAGTTCTCAACGTTTGCATATTTTTACAATTTTAGTCCTAACTTTTTGAAAATCTCAATTTAGTGTCTCACATTTCATTTTCTTTTCAATTTTGGTTACAACGTTAATAACCGTTTAAAGAGCCGTTAGACTGCCCTCACATGGTCCCCACGTGAGGGGTATTTTTGTTATTTCCGTTTGTTTTAAAGTATGAGTTAAAACAAACGGAAATTACAAAAGTACACCTCATGTGGGGACCACATGAGGGCAGTCTAACGGCTCTTTAAACAACTGTTAACGTTGAGACCAAAATTGAAAAAAAAATGAAGTGTAAGACACTAAATTGAGATTTTTTAAAAAATGAGACTAAAATTATTAAAATGTGCAAACGTTGTAGAGTAAAAATGAAGTTTACTCTTTCTAAAATAACTAGAAAACATTTTTAAACAAAAGCTAGAAAACACTCTGTTATTTTTTAAAATATTAGTGACCTCCTAACAAAGTATTTTTTTTCAATTTTATTCTAAACTATTTTAGAATAAAAACATTTTAACCGGTAAGAATAGGTGTCACACCCCCAATTTCCACTAACGGAGTTTTACCGTGTGGGGTGTGATCCAGACCAGGACCCGAGTCATTAGTTAAATTAAACATAAGTTAAGGGTTCAAAATGTAAATAAATTGTGAAATATATTTCTAAACGGGAAATATCAAAACCAGAGTTAAAGTTTAGCGGAAGCTCATAAAAGTTATGTTGCGCAAAACAAGCGCCCGATAAATAAATAGTTCAAGTTGTAAAGGTTTTAAAAGCAAGTTCCCAAAAATAGAGGTTTTAATCAACGTACGTGCCCAAAAATCCGATACTTCTAGTGTCCTGCAAAGCATGCATAAGAGCAAGTGTCAACTAATGTTGGTGAGTTCACATAAGCACATAAGTATAACTAGTATTAATATGCAGTACGAATACAACAGTCTTTATTCGTAGATAAGTATGTATATTACAAGTACAATCCATATCGTAGGTAGCGAGCCTAAGTTCATGTCACTAAAACGTTCGCAACCGAAGCTGACCAATTAGTTGTAGGAATAATTTCTTACGTGTTTTGCCTTCCCCATGTCTACTCGATCATGGTAAGTTAGGCTGACATTGTCCTCAGTCCGACCGTCAGTAGGGTGGTGCATCTCGTGCCCGCTGAGTGGGGTTTGCCAGACCCCAGTAGTACTACCCAATATCCCCTCACTATTTGCTATTAACGATTCGATAAGTAAGGACTTTCAAAGATAAAGCATTTTACGTGAACATGTGATATATACTGGATTTCTACTTTAATCATACATAATAGTTGTCGTGTTATCACCCTAACCCGGGTGTAACGTGTTTTCGTGTGTTATCGTCCAAAACCGGACGTAACGTAATGGTTGTGTAACTCACCTTAGGGTGCGCTGCTATAATTTAGTAAGACTCCAAGTCTTGCGTAACTACCAAGCACCTATTGAATTTATATACGTAAGTGTGTGTCCGCACATGAGTAACATAGCCTAGACGACGGTTCAATAACAAGTAATTCCAAATATGATGTAGGTGACAATTTCAAAATGTGGCAAAAAAAAATCGTTTGTTCGAAAGTAGTCAAAATGACACTTAATCGAGGACACAGAGATTTACGAAAGTCAATGTACGTAGGGTATTCCAAATAATAATTGTAGGGATCATCGGGTATATATATATATATATATATATATATATATATATATATATATATATATATATTTTCGTAAATATAAATATCGAGTCGTAGTCGAAAGTGTGAAAAATAAAACGTAAATATATATATATTCATATGTCGTGCCAAAACCTTTAAGGGTTTAAGAAAATCTTTAAAACATACGCATGTATATGAGTATACGACAATAAATCAAGCATCTATATATATATATATATATATATATATATATATATAGGGAAAAGATAAATTGGAACCCACATTCGAGTTGGAGAATCGTTAAAACCCGGTCAAAAACGCAGTAAAAAAAATGTTTTTTTTTCTGAATTTTTTATGGTGGTTCTTTATGTTATAAACTACCCTTAAATGAAAAAAAATCAAAAAAACGCCTAGTAAATTTTCAGTTACAAAAAAAGTTACATCTGTAACTTTTATGCATATATTTGCAGTTACGCAAAAGTTACATGTGTAGCCTAGACATTTTTGATATTTAAAAAAAAAATCTAGTAGGCGGTTTTTTGATTTTTTTTCATTTAAGAGTAGTTTATAACATAAAGAACCACCATAAAAAAATTAAGAGAAAAAAACATTTTTTAACCACGTTTTTGACCGGGTTCCAACGATTCTCCAACTCAAAGTGGGTTCCAAAATACCCCAACCCTATATATATATATATATATATATATATATATATATATATTTCTATGTTTCATACTAATGTATATTAATATAAACGAACAATAGTATTTCGATCCATTTAAATCGTAGTGTTTTTCCTAATATAAACGTTCAACAAGAACCCGTTTCACGGGATGAGATTTAATAGTTATGTAATAGGAGTTTCAGGTTTTGGACAAGAAATCCTTGAAAACACTAAAAAAAACAGCAAGAATGATGGTCACGGGACTCAAACCCGTGACCTCTGGGTTGGAACATAGCGCCCTTACCACTGGGCCAAATCGTTTCTTTGTTAACAGACGGGTTTTATTTATACAGTGACAGGTAAATCAGATCAGGAAATAAAAATGGTAAAAGAATTAGGCATGGGGGGGGGGGGGGCTCGAACCCGAGACCTCTCTGTCTCAGCGAGCGCCCCAACCAAATGTGCTACATGCTCACTTGTGTTTTAATCCAGCACAATCAATATATTAACAATTCTGAACCGTCATCACTTTCTTCCCCAAAACCTAGAACCAAACTAAAGAGAAAGGTGCGACTAACATAAATATTTGCTTACCTCAAATCGGAGATGAGTTTTGACACGTTTAAAAAGTCGAAACGAAATCGAAAGTCTCGACACGAACCTCCCGATGGTGCCCCATTTCCAAATCCGTTGCTACTGGGCTGATAGGCAGGGGGCAGCGACCACAGTGACGTGCGAATGATTGTGAAACAGTGACTGATTTGGCGGAATTTCTGAGTTCGCCGGAAAACAACAAAAAAAAAGGACGTGAAAGAAAGAGATGGAGTTGCGAGATTGTTTGAGAGAGATTGATGGGCTACGATGAATGTCAAATGGTTAGGAGGGTTTGAATGATTGAGGCAAACGATCGACCGAAAGTTATTGATGCAATAATGGGGTTGGAATGCAAATCGGTTGCCGATTTACTCGACATTCTTCGGACACGGCATTGTTCCGTATGTCATATTCAAAGTCATTAAATTGACTTTAATGTGTTGGTAGAAATGGTCCCTCCAAACTCTTACATAATAGAACTCAAGTTTGAGAAATTACGCAACAGATCCTTTCAGGTTTATTAAATAGAAAACAAGTTTCAGAATGTACAGAATGGGCCCCTCAAGGTTTAAGAATATTAACGAACACTAACGAGGTCTAACGAAGGGTAACTTGGCAATGATTAATCAAGTGTACGTCAAGACTTATTTAGCGAGCAAAGTTTTATAAAAATATAACTTATATATATTTCGCACAAGATCATAGTTATAATTCCATAACTATATGTTTTTAAATTACAACAAAATCATAGGAATGTTTCGTACGATTACGCGACACATCGTCACATAAAATCATAAAACAACGTGTGTATATATATATATATATATATATATAGGGATAGGTTCAAATGAGAACTTTTTGTTTTGAGAACTTTTGAGAACTAAATCTCAACCACAAATTTCAGGGGGAACCACTACAATTAATGGGAGTGGGGATACATGTAAATAAACTTGTGGCTCAAATTAGTTCTTTTTAGTTCTCAAATCAAATTGGTTCTCAAATGATCCTCTCCCTATATATATATATATATATATATATATATATATATATATATATATAGGGGAAGGATCCAGCGAAAACATCTTTATTTTGTGAAAACGCGAAAACAACTTAAATAAGGGGTATAATTGGAAGACCACATCTTTTAAAATCAATTCATTATCCTTCATATCTCTCCTGTCGCATCATCCTTCCCCTTCTGATTCCCCACCCACCATCATACTTTCTTCGTCCTCATGAACCACCACCGCCATCGAAGCCATCGCCGCCGCTGAAGAAGATGCACCACCAAACCAGCTCCGGTGGAATTTCTCCTCTGATGCAGTTATTATCCATCATATCCTTCCCGTCTCATCATCTTCCCCCTTCCGGCGAAATCGATGACTCTGGCTCCGGCGATTTGAATTCTGCCTCCGACGAAATCGATGTCACCGTCTCCGGCGATTTGATCTGAGCTCTCAAACTCTACAGTCGCAACACAGATACAATACGATTACATTCACAATCACGGTATCCCGCTATTCTATTTGATCTGATCGAACTACCTGATGACTCCATCACTTCTAAATCCAAATGTTCATCTCTATTTTCAATTTTCTATGTCATGTGTGTGTAATGTTTTGATTTCAAATCTGAAATAGCATTTAGAGTACACCTAAATCGCTATCATAGTGTTCATTGTCAATAACGCACACAAGGTGTTTGATGAAATGCCCATGAGAGAATTAGGTATCGTAGTTATGTTATCTTTATAAATTTTGATGATTTTTTGTTATATTAGGTGTCTGATTAACGAAACATGGTTTCAATCGGTGGTTCTACTCCTACCAACGGGAATGGTGCACATGTGCACTAATGTCCGCATACGTCCGATAATACTTCACCTGAACCAAAACTTGTTATGTTATTATTCACTGTTATATACAACCTGTTATTTGAGCTTATTTGGTGCTAAACACCATGATGCACATATATTTTTCAGTATGGTCGAGTAATAGTACACATGTGTATTAATGTCCGCATATGTCCGGTAATACCTCACCTGAACAAAAACTTGTTATGTCATTATTCACTTTTATATAAAACATGTTATTTGAACTTATTTGGTGCTAAACTCCATGATGCACATATATTTTCCGGTATACTTGCGTAACAGTGCACATGTGTATTATTATTCTGTTGTATTTGTTTTCCTTTTCTATTTTCCATAACCTGCAAGTGTATGCATAATATATAACTTTGAACTTATTTGGTGCTAAACATCATGATGCACAAATATTTTTCTATATGTTCACATAATAGTGCACATGTGTATTAATATTCTATTGTATCTGTTTTCTTCTTATCTTCCATAATTTGCACTTTATGCATAACATATAACTTATTTGGTGTTAAACACCATGGTGTACATGTGTTTTTTCTATATGGTCGCATAATATTGCACATGCGTATTAGTATTGTGTTGTATTTGTTTTATTTTTCATAACCCGTACTGTATGCATAATATATAACTTTGAACTTATTTGGTTTTAAACACCATGATACATAAATATTTTGTGTGTTGTTTGTGTTAAACACTGTATGCATATTATATGTTACATCTAACACTCATCATATTTGTATGTTGTTTGTGTTTAAAGGCCATGATGCGCGAAATTGTGATAAGGCTCAACGTGCTGATGAGCTGGCTGCTGCTGCTGGACAATCTGCTGCTGGACAATTTTCATTTGATTTCGGAACACATTTTTTTTTTAATTCTGAAATGTCTTTCCTATACATTTTGATAATACTTTTGTTGAATGCTTATATGATTACTGGGTTACTTTGGGTTGCAGTTGTATATTAATTTGTTTGGTATGCAAACATTCTGATATGTTGTGTTATTTTTTTTATATAGTGCACATGTGCACTAATATCCATAATTTCATTAAATATAACATTTTACCATACTGTTATTAACCCCAACCATATTTTACACAACAATGTATGTGTGTTAAAGACTTTTCAAGTCAAACGGGTATGTAAGTACATGCGTTCCCATACTTGGCCATAATCCGTACACATGTGCACTTGTTCTCATACAACACATGCGTCAATAAAATACTCATCATACAAAATCATATATTCGTCATTCACATAAACAATTAAATTGTTACATAGTTGCATTTACGTGTTACACATGTGTACTGAAAAATGTTTGTGTATTTTTTCAAAACTATTTTTATAATACACACGTGCACTAATTGTGACTGCTCACTTTCTTCATTATTCTGCTGAAAACATGTAGCACTTTCGTGTATTCTGTCTTTTCGCTTCTTCCCAACTGCGTCTTTTCGTCTACAATCAGGCCGAGACAATACCTTGGCGTGCTCATTTCGACCATAATGCACACATATGGTCTAGCTTTAATCAAACTTTAAGTGTTCTGCACAACTTCCAACTAAACAATATCATTATTGTATCAGTTCATATGTAATGTACATGTGTGGAGTGACTTTAATCAAAACTAATATATATATATAATACACACGTGTAATAAAAATAATGTTCATATGCACATAATTGAAGATATTGTTGCAAATTGCCGCCAAGTTTTTAAAGGGTCGGTCAATTATGCATGGACAATTGTTCCTACATATCCTAGGTAATTTTGTGTTCTTATGTTTTGTGTAAATGTAATCAGTACTCTAAAACAATAACTGAACACGACTCTGATGCACGTGTGCATCATTGACTGTAACTGTGTATTAATCAATGCCGGTCTCAATTTGGATAAATTATTGTTAGGTTAGGGTTCTTGACTGTTTAATTGAGTTGTGATCGACGGTTATCCCCGATTAAATTGGCAAAATCGACGAACAAGTAAACTAGAATACGAGTGAGAGAAGTTACACTTACCTTTCGAGTCATTGAATTCGATTTTTGGTCGAGAGGAGGCGCGATGAGTGGACGGTGTTGGCGCAATCGGTGGTGGTGGCGCAATCGGTGGTGGTGGCGGTGATTTGACGGTACGGCGGTGGCGCTGTTGGTGACCGGCGGTGGTAGATCGATTTAGGGCTCGTAACTGTGTGTTAGCGTAATTGAGTTATGAACGCTGGGTTTTCTAAAATTTTGTTTATTCCGATTTAGCCCCTCCGCTATTTTTAGATTTAAGAATATCATAATTACAGATTTAGTCCCTCCTTTAAAAAAAATAAGGTGTTTTCGCGTTTTCGCAAAAAAATGTGTTTTCGCAGGATCCTTACCCTATATATATATATATATATATATATATATATATATATAAAGGGAGAGGATCATTTGAGAACTAATTGGTTGAGAGAACTTTTGAGAACCATTTTAAGCCACTAGTTGTATTTACATATACTCCCCTCCCATGAATTGTAGTGGTCCCCAACTGAAATTAGTGGTGGAGATTTAGTTCTCAAAAGTTCTCAAAACAAAAAGTTCTCATTTGAACCTAACCCTATATATATATATATATATATATATATATATATATATATATAATTGTGATATAGAATGACAAAACGTTTTCGTGAAATCATAAAATATAATTTACATAAAATTATAAATTATATACATTCAAGTTGGTCAACCGACGTCTAGACTCATGTGTAGTGCTAGTGTAACTATTCTAGTTAACTGATGTAAAAGACGTTTACTAAAAGATAACGCAAGTTATTAACGGGGTTAACCTGGGAAATTTCCGGTTGTCACATCATCCCCTTGTTAAGGAATTTTCGTCTCGAAAATTGCCTTAAGTTGCTACGGTTTCTACGGAAGGAAAAGAAAATTTTAGGGTTGCTATATCATCCCCTTGTTAAGGAAATTTTGTCCCAAAATTTAACTCATACCTTAATTAGATGTTGAGGCCTGATCAAATAGGTGAGGATATTTCTTTCTCATCTGATCCTCTCGTTCCCACGGTCCACGCCTAGATTGCCATCTCACTTTGACGATGAGAATTTTACTTCGTTTCAATGTTTTCTCCTCACGTCCCATGATTTCCACGGGTTGTTCGATAAATCGCAGTTGTTCATTGATTTTCAGTTCTTCTAATGGAACTATGAGAGTGTCATCTGCTAAACACTTCCTCAAGTTCGAAACGTGAAACACGTTGTGTACTCCATCCAATTCAGGAGGTAGATTTAAATGGTAAGCCACCGGACCAATGCTTTCGGTGATCTCGAATGGTCCTACATAGCGGGGATTCAATTTCCCGCGCTTTCCAAAGCATACAACGTCTTTCCAAGGCGATACTTTCAGTAGTACTTTGTCGCTGACTTCAAATTCTAATGGCCTTCGGCGTTTATCCGCATAACTCTTTTGCCTATCTCTTGCCGCTTTCATGCGGTTTCTGATTTGCACGATTCTCTCCGTGGTCTCGTGCACTAGTTCAGGTCCAGTGAGTTGACTCTCACCGAACTCGGCCCAACAGACCGACGATCTGCACTTTCGTCCGTAAAGAGCCTCAAATGGACCGTCTCCAATATTGGTATGGTAGCTATTGTTATAGGAGAATTCTACCAGCGGTAGATGCGTTTCCCAATTTTTCCCGAAGTCGAGCACACATGCTCTAAGCATATCCTCGAGAGTTTGGATTTTACGTTCAGTATGTCCATCTGTTTGAGGATGATACGCGGTACTCATATATAAGCGAGTGTCAATCGCCGCTTGTAAGGATCTCCAAAAGTTTGAAGCAAACCTAGGGTCTCGGTCATAGATAATAGATAAAGGCACTCCGTGAAGCTTGACAATCTCCTTGAGATATATCTTTACAAGTTTGTCTATTTTGTCACTTTCCTTGATAGCTAGGAAATGGGCGGATTTTGTTAATCGGTCAACGATAACCCAAATCATATCGTTGCCGCCAAAAGAACGGGGCAATCCTGTGATGAAATCCATTGAGATTTCTTCCCATTTTCATTCAGGATATTTAGGTTGTTGCAGTAATCCTGCTGGCTTTTGATGTTCCGTTTTGATCATTGCGCACATCAAGCACTTGCTAACATATCTAGCGATGTCAGCTTTCATATTGGGCCACCAATATAACCCTTTTAAGTCTTGATACATTCTGTCTGAACCTGGATGGATCGAATAACGGGACTTGTGGGCTTCGTCCATCACTAGTTCTCTAAGGTTTCCATGGAGAGGTGCCCATATACGATCCTTATAGTAACGAAGTCCATCGGACTTAACTTCAGAAGTTCCATCGACGTCACGTAATGATTCATACCCAAAATTATCCTCCTTTAGAGCCTCTTTCTGAGCATCCCAGAGTCTATCCGGTAACCCCGTATGGATCGTTAATTGGAGAGCTCGAACCCTTCTTGGTTTGACATGCTCCTTTCTACTCAAGGCATCGGCCACCACGTTGGCCTTGCCTGGATGATACTTTATCGCGAGGTCGTAGTTGTTTAGCAGTTCGACCCACCTACGTTGCATCATGTTGAGTTCCTTCTGTTCAAATAAGTGTTGGAGGCTCTTGTGATCAGTGAATATTGTACACTTGGGACTTTAGTTGCCTTGACCCGTATGCGATGACCTTACCTCTTTGCATTAAAACACATCCGGGTCCCTGGATTGACGTGTCACAATAGACCTTAAAGTCGTCAATCCCATTAGGTAAAGATAATATAGGTGCAGTACAAAGTTTCTCTTTCAGAGTTTGGAAGGCTGTCTCTTCCTTGTCACCCCATCTGTACTGAACCCCTTTGTGCGTAAGAGCGGTCAGTGGTTGAGCTAACTGAGAAAATCCATTTATAAAACGATGGTAGTAACCCGCTAAACCTAGGAATTGGCGAATTTTCGTAGGAGCTCTGGCGGTAGATGATGAGAGTATATTTTGTAGCGCTTTATTATATTTAATTCTATATTTTTAATAGTTATAATATTTAATTCTCATCATATTTCCTACATTGTTTGTTTCATGTGTTTAGAGTTTAAATGTTATAAATCTTGGCATTTAGAGTCGTATAAAGTTTATTTTATTTATATATTAATCAATCCCTATACACACCGAATTGAGTTTAAAATGAACTGATTTAAGTAGTTTCGATGTGTAGTGTGTCATGATGTAAATGAGCTTAAATTCTTAATATTGAATTAGATTTGACATATGACTAAATTAAGTAGAAAATGTGTTTTTAGTTTCTATGAACTTATAATTTAAACTTTTAAGATAATGAAAAATGTCAAAAAGTTAGATAGATATATTTTTTTACGTTGGCATTTGTTTGGTGCAGCAAGCAATACATATAGAATTGGAGGATTGAAAGGAAGTAAAGAAGGGACAGTGGGTCCCATCATCGACAATACAAATATAAAAATTGCACATGGGTCATCATTCGTTTTTGAGGTGTTGGTTTTATCCATAGCAATTAAAAGAAGCCTACAATCAGATGTGCTCTTGGCCCGATTAAATCATCATGCAAATATTAAAAAGGGGCGCATCAAAGCAATGAAGGGGTCAACGACCCTTAGGGGTTTTTGTACGGCAGAAGGGAATTCGACCAGAAGAGGCTGACGGCAACCAAAGAAGTGCCTTAGGGCACGTTAGCCGAGGAACCAAGAAGAAAAGAATTTCTGTTGATGTTGTTCACGCGATCCAGAAAACAAAGAAGAGACAGATTAGTTGTTTTATTTTTATGATCATTATTTAATTTTAGTTAGTTTGTTTGGATATTATAGTTGATTTTTGTGATGACCGATCTAATAGTGACGGTACTAGTTTTGTTCATCATGATTGTTGGCTAATTTCTTTTAACTACTTTTGATGATTGGTTGGTAAAATCGTTCTATTCTTAACCGTTAATTACTAGTTGTTCCGGAATCCTTGCAACCGTTGAGCACCCGCATGCTGAATTTGTTTAACCTAACTAGTAAATTAGGGTTTTAATGGTCCACTGTCATGGTCTAGCACTTTCTTGCGGCAGGAACTAAGCAGCCCATTAGAAACTTAAGATATTAGGTCAATTAGGCAATTGGGGAGCATGTCTATGTGTTATTAGTATTTGATTAGGTTTTGCCTAGATCGGTAGCCAACCAGGATTCAAAAGTAGTTAACTTGTCACATAAGTAATCTTAGATTTAGTAATTTTCTTAGTTGTTAAGCTAGTTAATTAGTAGTTAATTAATCCAACTCATTCAAAACAGCCAAGAGGCAACCTTAGTTAATCTACTTGTTTAAGTTAGTTTAGTTTAGTTTAGGTTAATCTAGGTTAGTGACAGTAATCTAGGTTTAGGTACTTAATTTAGTTAGGTAGTTAAATTCTAAATCACTAGTAACCACTAACTCCACTGGATTGATACCCTACTTACCCTATCTATAGGTTTAAGTTTAGGATTATTTGTAACGGTCACGACACCCGTTATCAGTAGACCAACTTTTAATTGCCTCGACCTTGGCTGGGTCAACGTGGATACCTTGCTCGTTGACGATGTGACCCAGAAATTGAACCTCTCGGATCCAAAAATTGCACTTGGAGAATTTCGCATAGAGCTGTTCTTTCTTTAACAATTCTAAGATTAACCGCAGATGTTCCTCGTGTTCTTCCTTTGTCTTGGAGTAGATGAGGATATCGTCAATAAACACTATGACGAATTTATCCAGGTAGGGCTTGCACACACGGTTCATGAGATCCATGAATACAGCAGGTGCTTTTGTCAGCCCGAAAGGCATGACCAAGAATTCATAATGATCGTATCGTGTTCTGAAAGCTATCTTTTTCTATATCCTTATCACAGACTCGAAGTTGATGGTAGCCAGACCTTAAATCAATTTTGGAATAGTAACTGGATCCTTGAAGCTGGTCAAAGAGATCGTCTATTCGTGGAAGAGGGTATCGATTTTTGATAGTGACCTTGTTGAGTTCATGGTAATCAATACACATCCCGAATGTGCCATCCTTCTTTTTGACGAACAATATCGGTGCTCCCCATGGTGACGAGCTAGGTCTAATGAAACCCTTATCTAGCAGTTCCTGTAGTTGCGTGGATAGCTCATTCAATTCGTTCACCGCTAGACAAAATGGTGCACGTGCGATCGGAGCTGCTCCTGGAGTGAGGTCAATCCCAAATTCTACTTGCCGATGTGGAGAAAGGCCAGGTAATTCCTTAGGAAATACCTCTGGGTAATCACTTACGATCGGGAAGTCTTCAATTTTTCTCTCCACCCTGGTTTGGTCTGTAACTGTGGCCAAGGTTGCCACGTGTCCTTTCCAAAGACACTTCTGCGCTTTAAGGTATGATATGATTCCGGAGACAACACCTCCCTTTTCGCCTTGAATTGAGAGTACTTCTCCTCCTGCAACGGGTATTCTTATGACTTTTTATTGACAAAAAATTTCCGCCTGATGTTTGGATAACCAGTCCAATGCCCACTATCACGTCGAAACTACCGATGGTAAAAGGCATAAGGTCTATACTTAGATTATGACCAGATATTTCTAATGTGCAGTCCTCAACTAAGTGAGTGGTGTCGATGAGTTTACCATTTGCTAATTCAACCGCATACCTAGCTTTTAGTGGCGTTTGGGTAGCCTTAATCAACTTACAGAACTTAGTCGAAATTAAACTTTTCTCAGCACCCGTATCAAATAAGACATTTGCGAAGTAGTTGTTTAGAAGAAACTTACCGGTAATGACGTTGGCATCATTTCTTGCTTCACTAGAACCCATAACGAAAGCTCGCCCTTTGGCGCCATCTCCACCGTTTCTACCACCATCGCCGCCGTTGTTATTGTTTTTACGGTGGTTATTGTTGTTGCCAACATTGTTGTTATTCTTTCGAAGTTGGGCAGTCCCTCTTCAAGTGCCCTGGCTTTCCACATTCATAACACCCCCTAGGGCCTTCATTATTCTGCCTCTGGTTCTGATTCTGACTTTGGTTTTGATTCTGATTGGGACAGTTTTGTAGTTCACCCCAACAATTCTTAGCTTCATGGTCCCCTTTACCACAACGCTCACAGGTGAGCTTCTTGCATGCCCCATTGTGGTGTTGGTTGCACCGATTGCAGAACAGTGCTCGTCCCTTGTACCCATTGTGATTCTGATTACTACCACCTTGGCGGTTCTGATTACTGCCCCCACTGTTGGCGTTATCGTTATTATAGTCACCCCTAGAGTTGTTGTACCTCTTGTTTTGATTGTGAGAGTTGGAGGACCTTCCATTGTTGTTCCCACCGTTTTTGTTGTTGTTGTTACTAGAGTCGTCCTCTCTTTTTCTTTTCCCATCTAGGGCAGTCTTGGGGACCTTCCTGGGTGGCAAGGTTCCCTGCTCTACGGCCTGGTCAGTCAGCTTATGGGCCAACCTGATAGCATTCTGCACATTTGCAGGGTTTGAGGCAGTAGCCATCCCCTTGATTTGTGGAGCTAACCCATCCACGTACCTTTCTATCCTTTTGAAATCAGCACTAACCATCGTAAGACATAGCACCGCGTACGAGCGGTGTACTCTTCAACCTCAGAACCTATCATTTTCGAGTTTTGGAACTCGATTTCCAACCTTTTGACCTGGTCGCGAGGACAGTACTCCTCCATGATGGCATCCTTGAATTCCTTCCAAGTCATAGCATTCGCTGCGTCGAGCCCCAGCATTTGGATTTGCGCGTTCCACCAAGTGAGGGCAGCTCCCTCGAGTGTAGCGGTTGCGAAATTTACCCGATTCGCAACTGGGCAGTTACACATTAAGAACACCTTTTCTGATTTCTCGAGCCATCGTAGCAGACCCACGGCTCCTTCATCACCCTTGAATGTGAGTGGCTTACAATCCATGTAAGTTCTGAAGGTGCACTGAGCTGGGCCTGGATTTTTTTTTCTTCATAAAATTATTTTAGGGAATAATTTTTTTTGAGAGTGAGAAAAAAAATGTTGCCAATTTTTCGTCCCTTTTACTTACCATCGTTGTTGTTTCCTTGCGCTTGAGCCGCAACAAGTGCTGCCGCAACGTTTCATTTATCAAGGCTTGGATCTGAGCTGCTGCGAGGTTTTCAGCCATGATTCTGTTTTCTATGCAAATCATTCCAATGATTAATATACCCAATATTAAGTTCATTAAGCACTAAAAATTATTCATGCATCCATCCATCACACGACATAATTTTTAGAAATATACTAGAAAAATAAAGATGTAATATCCATTACAAAATTTAAATCCAACCATAATGTATCTCAGCATTTGAAACATTCAAAATAAAATGAACACCCAGTCAAATTTATTTGAAGTAATCAAGATAAAAGAAAAGAAGACATATTAGATCAACGATCGATAACATCTGGTTCTTCCTCCATGTCCTCTTGAGGCTCCTCCTCCAAAGGTTCTTCCTCGAAGGGTTCCTCCTCTTCTTCCTGAACAGGAGCTACCTGGACCTGCAGGGCTGGCATTTGAGCTTGGAGGGCGGCGACCTATGCCGCAAGTGCCGCATTGGAATGTTGGAGTGCAGTAATCTGATGCTGTGCTTTATGCAGTCCATGCTCCAAATTTGCTGGACTGGGTCGCGACTCAAGCTTAGTGACCCTGTCACGGATACCCATTACCCCCCGAGACAAGTTGTAGTGGTAGGTATCCCACTCCCTCTGATCGGCCCGCAATCGCTCGATTTCTCTATCGCGTGTGCGATTGCTGATGGAATTTTGTCTGGTTTCTCCAAGAGTGTTGTCATAGGCTGCTATCAGTCGCGCAATGACCCGCTTCAAATCAAATGGTAGGTCAACCTTGTCTGGCACATGCAACATATCAAGCAACCGATATGTTGTCGGACTCAGCCAACTGTAATCGTCTGGTGCACACCTATCAGGACATATGTGCTGATCCCGAAGGAAGTCCATTATTGTGTACCCAGGCTGCTCAGGCTCGCGGCCTTGTTGGTTGGAGGATGATGACTGTTCGTTGACAATTTTCTTTCCCTTACCCGAGGGTGTTGTCGTGTGGTGCCATACTGTCAGAACCCAGACAGACACAAACAAAAGAAAAACAACCTAATGTGAGTAATCGATTTTTGGCATGCGAAAAAAAAATGTTTTTGGGAATTGTTGTAACTAATGTTCTAAAACAGTTGTAGTTTAGAATTTCTGAAAACTCTAGTTCTCTGCAACCAAGGGCTCTGATACCACTCTGTCACACCCCCAATTTCCACTCATGGAGTTTTACCGTGTGGGGTGTGATCCAGACCAGGACCCGAGTCATTAGTTACATTAAACATAAGTTAAGGGTTCAAAATGTAAATATATTTCCAAACGGGAAATATCAAAACTGTAACATTTTGGTTTTTCCATTTGATTGTACCCGACCCGAACATGTAATCCTGATTGATAATCAATGAAGAATCATGTTCTATTTCATTTTATTATCTCTTTCTATCATTCAGATATGCTTAAACATTGTCATTAAATGTATTAATCGTGAATTGTTTGAATGTCACGCATTTATTGCATTTTAAATCGTTAATTCGATCGTTTTCGTTATTTAAGTCAAACTGAGCGACTACGCGAATCCAAACACGTATTAAACTTGTGGGTAATACTAGTCACGCACACAAGTAGGTCCATGTGAAGTTTCGTGGAAATCGAAGGTCGAAACGAAAATAACGAAATCTTGGTTTTTGTGCGCGTTCGGGAATTAACCGGACGATCCGCGAATCTCGAAAATCACATTTTATGGTTTTACAATGTTTATTTAAGTATTTTATAGTTGCGTTTCAAATTTGAAGTCCATCCGATATGTAACGAAAAAGTTAGAGCAAAAAGAAAAGAAAAATAAAAGATAGTAAAGAAGAAAAAAAAAAAAAACAAAGTTGCGGCTGCAGGATTCGAACCCCAGACCTCCGGGTCAGGTTACAGCGACATAACCATTGAGCTGTGAATCAGTTTGTTATCTAGAACTGGTTTCTTGATTTATATACATTCCTAATCAGACCTGATTGCGAACAGCTCATTTTTACACTATTTTTGGCTTCAAATCTTCATTTCTACTCGTTTTTGGTCTGGTTTTTTTCTATATTTCGACCCTAAAGTCCCCTAACTTATTCTCCAAGCCAATTCCATGATTAAATTGATTTCCATAATCAATTTTAATCAATTCCTTTCTTAATTTTTTTAAACTTTCTCTCCAAGACTTTCTTTTTATCAACTACAAACCCTAAATGACCATCTTCCCTATAAATACCAGTTGATATTGCTCCTATGAACATTCCTCAAGCTTCTTGAAGCCTCAATTTCGTGCCTTGTCCATTCGTGTGAGTTTTCAAAAGTCAACGATCGTCAGTTTGACCGTTCGATTTGATCAGTTTCCTTCGACTTTTGTAAGTAAGTTTCTTCATCAAATTTTCTTGTTTTTGTGTGCATTATGATACCCCGTTGCTGGATTTGACCAAAACTCCTTTGTTTTAAAAGTCAACCCTTAAACACACACTTTAATTGGGGAAAAACTACCAAAAATCACAAATACCATTTACCAAGGGTTGTAATCTGTCTTAAATAATATTTAAAGTATATTATGATGTATCTAAACCATCAAAACTGTATTGTTATTATAAGCATGAGAATTATGCGTTTTGACCCATTAAGGGTAGTTTTATCGCATAAATCATTAATCAAATGTTTTTGTAATGAATTAAACATATCAACACACTTATGGGGTGTTTATAAGCATATAATAAGGATTTGGTAAGTTAAAATATGACTATGGAAAAATATGGTAACTCTTAGACCATATATGTAATTATCAAAGTTTTGGGTATAAAGTGTAATTATATTAAAGATGTGTATTTTTCTGTTTTTACACAAGGTTTTAGTAATTATATAATGAAACCTAAATTCTGGAAAAAATTATATTTTTAAGACTTTGTCGAATTGACATAGTTAACCCCTAAGTTTGAGAAATTATAGTTTCAACCCCAAACTTTGAATAAATGTCAAAAGTGGTATTTTTGATCATAAAAGGGTCTTTTAGTAACAATAACTATTAAATAAAATATTCTTAAAATAAATAATAAATAAATCTCCAATTAATCTTTGGTAATCGTATCGGTCGTTACAATTGTCGATTCTTCGAATTCTTTAGGTTTTCAGCAGGGTTAGCTTTTCCCCGCGTTCGTTGTTTTCTCTCGCTACTTGACTTGCTTATCAGGTGAGTAATCATAGCCCCGTTTTCGTTTTCATTATTTGGGGTGCAACATTGTATCTTATTCCAAAATCTTTAATCATTATTCTATCTACATTACTATGCGATCCCATGTTGTGCATGTGTATTCTTGATATGTAATACGTGTTGAATCTATATGTTGTATTCACTTATCGCTTGTCGCTAGTCATTAATCGCTTGTGTACCATTAACGATTGTTTGGAAGCCTATGGGTCAATAATAGCTATTGGTCGACAACCCACCCACTATATTGAAAATGTATTCTTATTTTCAATGGGTGATTGATTTCCTAAGTGTCTAGGTTTGGTTACACAACACCTTTGTAACATGTTACACATAATCTATGAATTTCACTTGTCACATGAATCGCTATTTTTTTACTTATGCTATTTAAAACCTATGTTTACTCACCAACTCTCGTAGTTGACTTTTTATATTATACATATTGCAGGAAATGCTTGAAGTTGATGATGTCACATAGGATTTCATATAGACCTAGTGGACCTAATAAGACTAGCTACTAATATTTATTATTATGTTTTGGATTATTTGGTTGTTGGATCTTCCCATGATTTGTAAGACTATATTTTTGATATTTAATCGAGTGGCATGTTTATTATATATTGGTAACTTTAATTAGTTATCACGAGCATCTGAACAATCCTCATGCCCCAACGTATTCCGCCGTTGGTTGGGGTGTGACAAAAACCAGAGTTAAAGTTTAGCGGAAGCTCATAAAAGTTATGTTGCGCAAAACAAGCGCCCGATAAGTAAATAGTTCAAGTTGTAAAGGTTTTAAAAGCAAGTTCCCAAAAATAG